>MU712770.1:34220-47210 GCA_026770625.1 Nicotiana glauca
CCACTTCCTCCATCTCCCAATCTCACGATCTCACTTCCCCCACCAGGCTCACACACACATTCTTCTCTCTACTCACCACCATCCACACCATAAGTATGAGCCCTAGTTGCAATTTCTTCTCCTTTTTCTATTCTTAATTTTTCTTTTTTTTAGATTTTTGGTTGTAGTCCAATGTATTTGTGTAGTAGTTGTTCTTTGCTTTTTATGTGGAGGAATTGGAAAAATATGATGTGGTGTTGGTGTGTGGTAAGTGTGGGGTGGTTGGTATTTGATTTGTGCTATTGATGAGATTTTGTAGTGGACTCATGTTATAAAATTCTTAAAAAGGGTTGTGCAGGCCTAATGCCCACAAGGTATTTGTGGAAAGGCCTCAATGACCTTTACTATGTAGTTGTGACCACTCACGCGGGTGAAGTCTGAGTAACCGCAGTGTGTCACATCTTTGTGTTCAACCTTGCTACTGTAGCCCCATTTTTTAGGTATTATGGCAGCATCGCGAAAATGCCGCTCCACAGGTCCATCCTCAAGCAGCGAAGCCGACGCACCCAGGACACGGGGGGCAGCCCCTGCACATCCTTTTGATAGTAACAAATTTGTCTCAACCGCGGCTTAAGGCCATTTTGCGGATAAGGCCACTAAACAGACGATTCCGGAGAGGGGGATTGATATGAATTCACTCCAGCAAAAATGCCCTCACATGTACACGGAGTTGTTAAGGCAGGGGCTGCAGACCTTCATCAATGAGCCAGGGGAGGCCAATTCAATGGTTGTGCGGGAGTTTTACGCTAATCTACCTGAACATGACAATAGTGCGGTCACAGTGCACCGCAAGGCGGTAAATGCCTCTATTGAGGTGATACGGAAGGCATACCATTTGCCCCCTCCCGTGCCTGAACATGAAGACTTCTCTGAGTATGGCTGGAACCCAACGAACTCAAAGTGGGAGAGATTCTTTGATGTGATTTGCATACACGGAAAAGAGGTGCAATGGATGAAATACAGTTAGAAGTTTCACTCCTCAGTTTTATCCCCTGAGGTGAAGAGCTGGTTGTATGTGGTTAACAGCTGTCTCATTTCGTCCAAAAACACCACAGAGGTAAATGCACCCCGAGCCACTTTGATTTGGTGTTTCATCAAGGGTCTTGACTTCGATATAGCTAAAGTGATGCACGACGAAATGTTCGTTCGCTGCCCAGTGAGAAGGTATGGGTTCTTTTTCCCCTCTCTAATGACTCAGCTTTGCAGGCAAGCTTGGGTACCCAAGAATCTCTGTATGGATAGGCTAGTATGAAATGGCCACAAGGTCCGACCCGACAAAGGCACCACGGTGACAGAGCCAGCAACATCAGGTGGAGCGGATGAGAGTGTCTCTCATGACTCAGAAGAAGGGGTGGCCGATCAGATGAATGTGGAGGGCGAAACATAGGCCCATGAGCCCAGCGCCGCAGCTGCTGCACCATCCGGAGCAGCCTCATCCTCAGGAACTACCAGAATGTCCCGTTTCGCCGTGTTGGAGTAGGAGGTGGCTGGGTTGCCCTCCTCCATGACTGAGTTGGGTACTCGTGTAGATGCAGTGGCTACCCAGCAGACGAAGTCTGAGAAGAAATTTTTGGGCTGGCTGAGAGCTTTGGGTCAGGCGTGCCATGTGAATCCTGACACGTTCTCCGACGAGGATTGAGCCTTCAGGGAAGTTCCTTTACCTCACTAGTACTTTCATTTTTAAGACATGGGGACATGTCTTCATTTTTAAGTGTGGGGTGGGGGATACTTCATTATATGTATGTAATTGTATCAATCGTATGTATGCATGTTTTATTAGTTAGTTCATTAGTTTAAACTAGGTAAGTGACTTGTCCCGACGACGGATCTCTTTCGGTGGGGTTCTTGAGCGACTAAGTCCATCAACGAAAACAAAATATGGAAAATATGAAGACTCTTCCTGATGAAAAATCCTTTGGACAATTTTCTTGAGGAAAGTTCGTCTAGAAAAATACCAAAAAGATTTTTTTTTTTTGGCAGTGTAGTAGCTCCCCCTTGGTTTTTCTTTAGACCACGGTTCTTTTCCAATGGTTTAAACTTGAACCGAGTATAGGTAGTTTTTTTTAGTACTTTATTTTCTTTTTGATTTGTAGATTAGGTTTAATGGGCTACGAGGTAGAGAATCAAAAGAGAACCTATAGCATTGACGCACTTGAACACAACAAAAACTAGAGTGTAACGCTTAGTCTTATTGGTTGAACTTCACTAAAGTGCCTTAATTTGTATGTTTTTCACTGACTTGAATACTCATAATGGAGTGTCTCGATGTGTCAATATGGAATGAGTCATATGCCATGTGCGGTGAGGTTTTTATGTAGTCCATGTGTTGTACTTGTGTCTAGAACTTGCCCGGTGTGTGAGTCGAAGCGAAATTTTAGGTGATGCTCGATTTTAAAAAAGGATTTTAGGCTTTCTTTGATCTTTTTGAGCTTAATTGATTACCAAAGATAAATTACATCCCTAGTTATCCCTTTTGAGCCTATAGACTTTTATTTGACACTCACATTACAAGCCTATACCCTTCTTGTTCTTAATTGACATTATCTTGATCCCTTATCCTCTTAAAGCACTTTAATCGTGAGATGAGCGCTAAAAGAAGTAAGAAGGAACTATGTGTGGGGTGGCTTTTAAGTGGAACCAATAAAAGGAAGAAAGGTGCACTTGTTCAGTAGAATAATACACCACTGGCGAAAAATGAAAATAATAATAATAATAATAATAATAATAATAATAATAATAATAATAATAATAATAATAATAATAATAATAATAATAATAATAATAATAATAATAATAATAATAATAATAATAATAATAATAATAATAATAATAATAATAATAATAATAATAATAATAATAATAATAATAATAATAATAATAATAATAATAATAATAATAATAATAATAATAATAATAATAATAATAATAATAATAATAATAATAATAATAATAATAATAATAATAATAATAATAATAATAATAATAATAATAATAATAATAATAATAATAATAATAATAATAATAATAATAATAATAATAATAATAATAATAATAATAATAATAATAATAATAATAATAATAATAATAATAATAATAATAATAATAATAATAATAATAATAATAATAATAATAATAATAATAATAATAATAATAATAATAATAATAATAATAATAATAATAATAATAATAATAATAATAATAATAATAATAATAATAATAATAATAATAATAATAATAATAATAATAATAATAATAATAATAATAATAATAATAATAATAATAATAATAATAATAATAATAATAATAATAATAATAATAATAATAATAATAATAATAATAATAATAATAATAATAATAATAATAATAATAATAATAATAATAATAATAATAATAATAATAATAATAATAATAATAATAATAATAATAATAATAATAATAAAGATGAATACATTGTTGTCTTGTTCCTGCTAGTGGGTATGAATTAATGTAGTGCTTAAAGAAGAAGGGAGCATTTTTGGGATAATATTGTTTGTAAAAGTGAAGTGGATTGAAGAATTTGCGCTTAAAGTTGATTATGTGGTGTGTTAAAGTTCTTAAGAGGGTTAGTCACTATTCTAAATATATCCTACTCGTCCCTTAGCCCACATTACAACCATGAAAAAGTCCTAATTGATTTTAGATCGAGCGAGCCTACATTAGTAGAGATTTACATTAAGGGCAAGCTTATGGTACCAATTGCATGCATGTGACTTCTTTTGTTTGTGTGAGCAATTTTCTTTGATATATGTGAGCATGAAATTCGAATGTGTGGATTGAGTCTACTTTCTTTGTTGTGATTGTGAGGGCATATGATTCGTAAAGGAAAGGCAAGTCTTGACTTCTCTGTAGAGTACTTTGAGGAAGTGTGAATATTGCTTGGTACTTGAGAGTCAACTTTTGAGGCTGAGATTGTTCACTACTAGGCGTAGCATATGTGAATTGTTCTGGGTGTAAGGCGTTAAGGGAAATTGTTGATTGGGAACCTCTAGAGAGTATAGTTTGATTGCTCGGGGACGATCAATGAATTAAGTGTGGGGTGTTGATAATAGGCTAGGTCTAGGTGATTTGGCGATTGTTTATGCTCCCGCTTGATTATGTTTCAATGTCATAATATGGTTAAATGATGAAAAATGGGCTCTAATTCTGAATTTTACACATTGAAGGATGGTGAGCCTATATCATGCTTTAAAGTTGTGATTGGAGCTACATTGGAGCAAGAAAGACCCTTCTGAGCTGAGTGTGCGCAAAGACTAGACAAAGAATTGAAGAAAAATGGTCTAAACTAGCACGAGGACTAGCTTGATCGCGCTAGTCCTGAAGCGGGAGGCAGAATGTCAGGAGACTAGCGCGAGCATTAGCGCGTTCGTGCTAGTCCCAGTTCCGGAAAAGATTTGTTAGGGGCAAAATTGGAAATCTGGAGGAAATTTCACTTAACCTATATAAAGTCAAGCTCGTCCAAAGATTAGATACCAAGGTTTTTATAGTTTAGTGCAAGAAACAGAGAGGCAAGAGGCAAGGAGGAAAATCAAACATCAAGTTCTTATTTTCTTCTTCTTGTTTTTACGTTTTGAATGAAATTAAACATTATTGAGATGAACACTACTATGAGTGGCTAAAACTTATTGTCCTAGGGTCATGGGTGAAACATGAATGTTGTTGTTCAGAGTTTAATTTAACGAAATTGATTTTATCATGTTGGGTTATTTATTTAATTCTGTTCTCAATTATTTTGCTGAGTAGCTAATAGTGAAATATTATATACAAATCTATAGTTGAACTCGAAAGTGGGAACTTTAGATTGCATATAGAATTATATAGAGCAAGTTCTTGAACCCGGGCATCAGGGAACGGATTCGTAATTAGGATAGACATATACCTAATAGCCTTGCTTGGTTGAAATACAGGATTTATAAATGAATTCTTGTTAATTTTAATTCCATAGCCATATAGGCATTAAGTTAACTTGAATAGGCGAGTAAGGAGTCGGCAGATTCTTATGAAATATTAACCCTGTCAATCAACAACCCAGATAAATTAATTAGTTATTTTAAGCCAAGAATGCAACATGATAGTTAACTAGCCCGTGACCTTGGAATATTCTCTCCTACTGATTGTCATTCGAAATTGCTATTTGTTTGGTTGGTTGTTTTAGTTAGTTCATTAATTGATATTTTTAGGTAGTAAATTAAAGACGAATACCTTTTGTGAAGAAATTCTTGGATCAATAAGTCAATTGAGTTTAAATCAGTCAACAATTAATCACAAGTCTTCGTGGGAACAATACTCTACTCACTACTTTATTACTTGACGATCACGTGCACTTCCATGAGTGTTTTGATCATAAAACAGTGAGATCAGCCTTTTCCTAGAACGCTCTCTCCATAGAGGACTGGAGCTTTCCTGATTCTTTCTCTCCTCGCGCAAAATGAGCCTTCGACTCCCGCAGCATTGAAGCAAGCTTCTTGAACTCTTTCTCAAGGTAAGAAAGCTCCTCACGGAGCTTAAAGATGGCATGGCCATACATATCTTTGCACTAAGACATAGCATAAGAGTTAGAAAAGAAAAATTAAGAACGACACCTGAGACTAAAAGAGGTATACGAAAGACAGCTATCACCTGAGCCTCAACTTTGAGAGAAATCCTCGTTTTGACAATGTTCACATCTCGAGCGTCCCTCGGTTCCCCTGAAGAGACCTCAAAGCATGAGATGAAATCATTCATGTCGCCAATTTCCCCGAGAGGCAACCCCTGCTCCTGAAAAGCTTCAGGCCCCGACCCTTCAGGATTGATGGCAATGGTCCCCCTAGCGGAAACTGCGCCAAGCTCAGTTATGCAATCCAAGGCCACATTAACACCCTCCTTAAGGGTCTTCGGTCTACAGCACCAACCCGAGTCGGCTGTCCCAGATTTAGCAGCCTCCAATCAAGACACCTACGAGGCTCCCACACTTGACCTTATCATCCGCGCTAGCAGACACTCATCGTCGTCCTCATCCTCATCCTCAAAGGATTTATCCCTACAGTTGAAGCAAAAGTCCTAGTAGCAGCTTGATGCTTGAGTGATCTGGATTTCTTTGCTGTAAAAGGATCAATAGCCGCCTTACCTTCCCTCTTCTTACCCTTGCTGGGCTCTGACACCTCAACTTTGCTGCCATGGGGCGGCCTCATCAGCATATTCTCACCAAGACCTACAAAAATGCAGTAACCGCAAGTTGTCATCACAAAGGACGTGGGAAGAAACACAAATCTGAGGCACAGGCGGTAAGGAAACTCTACCATGATTCTTGGCCACCCATCGCTCCTTGGCCAAGTCGGTCCAGGATCGAATAAGATATAGGAACACTTTATCTAACCGCTTGATCTATCCTGGAATATCCGAAACTGCCTCAGGGTACCAAGTTACGGCTACAGGAGGCACAGAAAGGTCGTTATTCCAAAGGAAAAATATTACTTATAAAACGCGATTAAGGGAAAATTGCTTATGCTGTGTGTTCCATTTTTCTGAAAAAGGCATCCTCTGGGCCGGGATTATATTCGAGGTCTTTACCCAAATGAACCTACACATCCACCCTTGATCCTTTCCCTCCTCGATGCTCGAGAAAAATGATTTTCTGGATCGATGATGGAGCGTGATCAAACCTCGATAAAATCAAGGGCTATACATCCTAATCAAATGGTTAAGGGTAAAGGTCTCTCCCTCAACCCCTTCGGTGAAATGATGGAGCATTAATACTATCCTGCAGAAAGAAGGATAGATCTGACCAAGCATCACTTGGTACTTGTCGCAGAAGTCAAGGATAACCAGGTCTATCTCCAGGGGAGATGATTCAAAAGAATTATCAGGACCCAAGGAGAAAGAGTAGTTATACACGTGAAGGAAGTCAGCCTTATAGTCCGTTATATTCTCATTAGGACTGGGAATATCCACCTCCACTGCCTTGCTCCATCGGTAGTCTATCCTCACCATTTGTATGTTAGTCCAACGCTAATGTATCGGGACACATGTTCAACATTGACCCGGTGTGGATGAAGTGGCATCGATGGTAAAATCTTTCGACATATCAAGATTGGGTGGAGTGCACTGTTCCAAGAAAGGAATCGCTCTGGTTTTCTCTTTAGGCGATCGAGGTGGTTATGTGACTTCATTCCGCCAAGGGGCCATTCTAGAAGTCCTAGCCATATCAGTGGTAAATATTTTCTCTAAAAAAGATGGAAAAGTGTAAAAGATGATGGTTTTTGACTTGTGAATTTGAAGATGCGGAGTATCAAACAGTCAATATATTTATAGGAAACACTTGGGCTGCGGAAAGGGCAAGCTGATAGACAATTCGCGGGTTCCTCGATAATCGCATTTGACAGCGATCCTTGCACGGTTTACTGGGGTATGGCATTTAATGCTTTTATAGGTTGACATCAGGGCAATGATGCCCTCTAAATGGCAGTTCAAAATCGTTTCCTATTACTTCGTTATAGGAAATGCGGAGACTATCTGTATACGATAAAATCAGAGGGCCCGATTTCTCTTCAGCGGTGCATTTCTGGGAGATCATCTCGAGACCTTAAGGCTGCAAGGTTGCAGTCAAGTTCTCCCCCTCGAAGTCCACTAATGCCCGAGCTAATAGCAATATCGGGGATGGGGAGTTCCCAAGGTGTGCAACTAGCACTAGTAGAGCCTGGTGCTACCGAGTTGTCCCATCCCCCTTATCTTCGTAATTAATGCTCTTGTACTATGTCAGGTTTTCCCTCCTATATAAGGGGGATCCTTACTATTTTATAGAGATATGATGTTGCTCCAACTACTCTACTTGAAATATATGATAACTCTCTCTCTCTCTTTTCTCTATAATACATTCTCTCGATATTGTTGCTCTATTTTATCATCTTCATACTTGTTCTTCATTTATTGCTTATCATCGGTCATAAAGAGCCTCCTTTAATATTATCACATCTGTTAGCCCTTCCTTGACTACCCCTAATAGCCCAAGCCCGAGCTCGGGAATCGACCTCGAGTCCCTAAATCGACTAGCTCGAGGCCCTGAACAACTATCTTTTTGGTTTAATTATGACTCCATTTTAGTTTGCATCTCATCGTTAAACTTTATATACATAGCATCAACTGCTCTACGACTAGTATAAAAATAGATCACGTATTTTTAGAGTCTTATCAACAAATTTAGTTGTTATTACCATTTTCACGGTAAAAAGGGCCGATCCATCCCAAGCACTATAATAAGCCAAATCATGGCATGAATCAATAAACTCTGCTGCGGCGTGCAGCCTGATCCTATGAATATCACTCACAATGGACACTCAACCTCACTCAGTCATTAATCTCTCCAGTCTCTCAGGCTCACAAGAATCATAATAATCAGCCCAAACAATGATTATATGATGTATCAATAAAGGACAACAGTGGCTGAGACATATTATACAAATAATAGTGTTGATTGAGTACAAATGAAAAATTAGGCAAATAACTAAACATGTAACACGGCCTTTGTGGGTCCCAACAGTACCAACACGGAGCCTAAGTAGGATTTCTAACATGACTGGCAGCTCAATTGCTCTAACAAGTGGTGAAAATACGGGTAACAGCAAGATTTTTCAACTATACAATTCCATGGAATCGACAAAGTCACAATTCTTACGATGCACGCCCACACGCTCGTCACCTAGCATGTGCACCACCTCAACAAGAATCACATAACACGTACTTTGGGGTTTTGTACCCTCAGAACCAAGATTAGAAGTGTTACTTACCTTAAATCATGCAAATTCTACTCTAACACACCCTTACCTCACGAAACAACCTCTGAATGCCTCGAATCTTGCCACAAACAATTCGATACAATCAACACGAGTGAAATGAAGCAATTCCATATAAAGTTACTAAGTTCTTAATTAAAAGTTAAAAAGTCAACTCAAAAGTGGGCTCCGGGCCCATGTCTCGGAATCTAACAAAAGTCATAAAATTCGGAAGCCAATTCAACCACGATTCTAACCATACCAAATTTACCAAAATCCAACACCAAATCGCCACTCAAATCCCCAATTTAAACTCTCCAAATCCCTAGCCTCACTTCCAAAATTACACCTCAAAGACACACCAACTAGATGGGAAATTCAAGTGACATACCTCAAGAATCCCTTCGAAAACCCCTCTAAAAGTCACCTAATCCCGAGCTTGAAATATTCAAAAGGATGAAAAAGCACAGGACCCTTGATTTTAATACAGTATCCAGGCTTTCTGCACCTGCGACTTTGAGGATGAATCCAAAGTATCCGCTCCTCTGATTGGCTTCGCTCCTGCAGACCAAAATTCTGCACCTGTGAACTTGCTTCTACAAGCACACTGCCACTTCTGTGGAACCAACTCCCTTTACCATTTCTGCTTCTGCATTCATCACTTCACACATGTGACCACGCAAGTGCGGGCAAACTCTACGCACCTGCAAGCACTGCCCAGTTCCACTCCTGGCCGCTTATGTGATGGCTGGTGCGCACATGCGATCAAAACCTTCGCAAGTGCGATTGCACCGGACTTGGTGCTTTAGCAATCTCTTAAACTCCAAATTCGATCCGTTAACCATCCAAAATCAACCCGAGACCCCCGAGACCTCAACCAAACATACCAGTAAGTCTTAAAACATGATACGAACTTAGTCGAGCCTTGAAATTACATCAAACAACGTTAAAACCATGATTAGCACATCGATTCAAGCCTAATGCACTTATGAACTTCCAAATTCTACATTCGACTTCGAAACCTATCAAATCAAGTCCAATTGATCTCAAATTTTTGCACACAAGTCACAAATGACACAATGGACCTACTCCAACATCTGGAACCCTAATCTGAGCCCCGTAACCACAAAGACAACTCTCGATCAAACTTCTAAATTTCCAAAGCTTCTAATTTTCCAACTTTCGCCATTTTAAGCCTAATTCAACTACATACCTCCATATCATTATTTGGACATACTCATAAGTCCAAAATCATCCAATGGAGCTAATAGAACCATGAAAACTCCATTCTGGAGTCGTTTACACATAAGTTAACATCCGATCAACCTTTTCAATTTAAGCTTTCAATCCTTGAGACTAAGTGTCTCAACTCACTCCGAAATCTCTTCGGATCCAAACCAACTACCTCGACAAGTCACATAGCAGCTATAAAACATAAAATGAGCTGTAAATAAGGGATCAGGGCTCCAGCTCTCAAAACAACCGGCCAGATCATTACTTATAGTTACTTTCTCTGGGTTAGCAAATGTACCTGACATGCTTTGCAATATATTACAGATGAATTATCGTTTTATGAACTTAAATTTCATATTGTTTTATTGGTTGGACCAAGATGTACAAATAATAATTCATTCCACGTAACTATTTCTCAATTGTTTATCATCTCTCCACCTCATGTTAGAAAAACTAACTTGCTCCTCAACTTTGGGAACCCAACTTTATGCGTTACAGAGTTAATCAAAATATACACTGCACATTGTAATGACATGGCCGGTCATTTTGAGAATTTAAGTTTTGATTAGTAGTATAAGGTCCTGAGAAGCTTCATATTATATGTATCGACATGAGTGCATGGTTGAATTCAATTACAGGAGGATTCGGAATCAAATTGAAAGAAGGATTCTAGTTTTGGAAGCTTAAGCGGTGAGAATTTGACCAGAATTGGACTTTTGAGTAAAAAGTTCCAGAATGGGTTTTGGCTGATTTCAATAGCTTCATATTGTGATTTGGGTATTAGGCATGCATTCAAATTCGGATTTGGAGGTCCGTAGGGTAATTTGAGGCGTTTCGGCGAAAGCTGGAAAAGTTGAAGTTTGGAAATTGAGAAGTGTAACCCATGGTTGACTTTTGTGTTATCGAGGTCAGAATACAATTTTGAGAGTTGGAACAACTCCAACTTGTCATTTGGGACTTGTCTGCAAAATTTAGCATCATTCTGGGTTGATTTGATTGGTTTCGGCACAAGTTTTCAAAGTTGGGAGATTTGGAAGTTCATAGAGAGATTCATAGAGAGATTTGTATTTTTGGCATTGCTTGATATGATTTGAGACCTCGAGTGAGTCTGTTTTAGGTTATATAACTTGTTTGTGTGTTTAGACGGGGTCCGGGGGGCCTCAAATGTGTTTCGGACCAGTTTCAGATGTTTTGCATGGTTTTGAACATGTCTAATTTCTGGTGTTTTCCCACCTGCGGCCTTGGAGCGCAGGTGTGGCTCCGCTTCTGCGTGAACCAGACCACTTTTGTAGTTGTGGCTAGGGAGCTTGCCCGCTTCTGTGGAGGCTGGCATGCAGGTGCGGAGGCCACTTCTGCGATCCAGCGATCACACCTGCGGAGAATTCCCACTCCTGCAATTTCCCCTTTCGCTTCTACGGTGCCGCTGGTGCCGCTGTATATCTGCAAATGCAGTCCCTGGCCTAGTTAGCTGAGTTCACATATGCAGACTCTTTCTCACAAATGTGGTCCCGCAGATGCAGTTTCTTGTCCGCCGATGCGGAAGTTCTGACAGAATTATTTAAGTCGAGGGTTTGGTCATTTCTTCATATTTTGAGTTTTAAACTTCGGATCTGGGAGCTTCTTTTGGGGTATTTCAAGCAAATAGATTGGCTAAGTGTTCTTCACCTAGAATCTAACATATTCTATGATTTTATCTTCATTTTTATCATTTAATTTGTGTTTTTAGTTGAGAAAAATGTTGGTTTTTGAAGAAAATTCTAAAATGAAAAATCATGATTTGAGGGACCAAATCGTATCAGAATTTGATAATTTTTGTATGGTTGAACTCATATGGGAATGGGTATTTGGATTTTATAAAATTTGTCGGGTTACGAGGTACGGGACCGGGGGTCAACTTTTGGACCGATTTTTGGATTTTGTTAAATATTGAGACTTTGTGACCTAGAATAGTTTCTTACGTGTTTTTTTCCTTGAAGTTATTTTGGTTGGATTTGAGCCGTCCGGAGGTCTTTTTACCCCGAGAAGTGCATTTTAGAGTATCGGTCTGTCATCTTTGAGGAAAGTATCTTGCCTAACCTTGTGGGGGGGATTTCCCCCTAGGATTTGAGTCTTCTATGCTGATTGTTGTCCGTGTACGCGAGGTGATGAGTGCGCGCTTGGACTTAATTGTTGAAAATTAGCCTTTTAGGGTTCTTAGGTCCTTATATTCACTAAGTTGGAAGTTGTTCTTGCTGTGATTTAAGTTTCTATTTACTAGTTTCACCTCTACATGTTTTAATTGGAATATATTGTTTCATGATCCACTCTTATTGCCTATTTGATTCTTCTTTGACTTAACTGAAGATTTTGCCTCTCTTCTCGTCATGTTATCTTTTCACAACTGTTTATCTTTAACTGAATTTATTACTATCTCATCCTGTAATTATTTAGTCTTAATTGAGGTTATGATTATCTCCCGCTGCTTATCCTAAACCAAAATTGTGTGAGCTCTTAGTGATTTCCCAACCTTAAAAGAAGTTTAGACGCCTATATCCTAGTTGACATGTCCTTGTTTGTAATTATCTGACTCATGTTAGCTTCCTGGTTATTGGACTGTATATTGTGAAATCATTGTTACGTATTATTTTTTCCCTTGTTGAGTTGTTCTTATTTATGCCTATTATTCTTTACTGTGGTTATTCCTTGTGAACTGGTTCTACCCTGTATTTGTGTATGTTCTTGAGTTTATTTACTCGTCGTGCTTTGTATTACTGTCATTGTTGCTATTTTACTTTTGGTTTTGGTGCACGGGGTTTCTGTCGTGCAGTTGTTGTTATGAGGTTGCACGAGGTTTCTTCCATGCTGTTGTCACTATTAATTTATGCACATACGGCGTGGAAAGGCGGGATTTTATATATATATATATATATATATATATATATATATATATATATAT
>MU712770.1:48556-70769 GCA_026770625.1 Nicotiana glauca
CAAGGTGGGAACATTATGATGCACGTTTGGTGAAACAAGGCGGGCACTTAGTATATTATTATTGCACATGTGGCGAGACAAGGTGGGCTATGTTAGGGATTGATTTGATGAATTGTGATGGCCTAGGGGCATTCTCGTTGTTGATATTGTATTATTGTATGCTTACCAGTATGAGCTTACCTCGTGAAAGTTGTGAGAAAACATCTTATGGGATGTCTGTTCTTTTCTTTACATTTTTAGCTGGTATGATCTTT
This sequence comes from Nicotiana glauca, assembly GCA_026770625.1. NCBI lineage: Eukaryota > Viridiplantae > Streptophyta > Magnoliopsida > Solanales > Solanaceae > Nicotiana > Nicotiana glauca. The sequence continues at coordinate 48,811 of MU712770.1, forward strand.
GTTACAGCACTCGCACAAGCATACACGTAGTTAAACACTCCTATTGGATAAGAAGCTCTCCTGATATTGTTGAGTATAGATGTAGACCCTCGTTTACTTGTCATATATGTGAGTGGATCTATTGAGCAAAGGGAGTTTTCAGCATGATCATGAGGTGCGATGGGGGTACAGGATGTCAAGTGTTAGGGTTCAGGTATTAGGTCCCGTGAGCTGTAAGTTTGCCCGAGGTTTGGCACTTCGTTGTGTCTGTTGGCTAATACCTGATGTGAAAATTGTCGTGGTTACTGAGTTATTGCTTGCCTTAACTGTATTTGTGATTTAGGATTTGGATTGTATTTCCGCCCGCTCTTCTATGTCATTATTATGGTGTTTACACTATTACTTGTTATTTTCCTTCCTTATCGTAATTGTTGTATTGTTCGCCATATCGCGTAGCCTTTATATAGATATCATGTTCTGTTTTATTTGTACTTATACTTGTGCAATTTATTAGACCAGTAGATGTCTTAACTGTTCCTCATCACTACTCCACCGAGGTTAGTCTTGATACTCATTGAGCACCGTTGTGGTGTGCTCGTGCTACTCGTTTGCACATTCTTTTTTGTGCAGATCCAGGTATTGTTCGTTAGTAGCTGTGCAGGCTATTGTTGTGGAGACTCAAGGTAAACCTGTTGTTGCATTCGCAGGCTTCGGATTTACCTTCCTATTTTATATTCACACTGCTGTACTTATTTCCATACAGTTGTGTTTAGAAGTTGTAGCAAAATTCACTAGAGCTTATGACTTGTACTACTGATTTTGGGGTTGTAAAGTTTTAAGAGATTTCTATTTCAAATTTGTTAGATGTTATTCAAATGTTGTTGTTTTTTCATTTAATGTTAGGCTTACCTAGTTTCTAAGACTAGGTGCCATCACGAAACCCAACGGAGGGGAAATTTGGGTCGTGACACACATCAATAATATTAATAAGATGGAATTATTTAGTTCCTGACCCTGAACCACTTGTGAGCAGAAAATATAATATACTTTCGTATATAATATCAAACAGCGATGTAAACCAACTTATCAAAATGAGCTATCTTGAATAGAAAATCTGGAAATTATACTTTAAATTAAATTATTGAGCGAGAAACCTAGTATTCAAGTTGCGGATTGATAATAAACGCACAAGTAATCATATTTATAAGGTTTACATGGCAATTTTAGTTCAAGAATTCAATCCCAATTTTAGTTGGTATAATAATTATGAGAACAAGTAACAAAAGAGAATTCATGAGGAATCTTCTTCAATACTTACCCATGTAAATTCTCGGTTATTTTACACATTTACATGATAAAACTGTCTATATCAATAAAATTTAGGATTACATCATGACATGTGCAATTTTTAATTAAACTACTAAATTACTATGACATGATTTTTATATCCATAAATATCCAATTTACTGTTTTATGTAATTTTACCATATTTTTTATTTGTGTAGTACAATCAGGCAATAATGTGGGTAGTTCTCATATACATATTACCACGCTACAGTTGTAACGACCCTACTGGTTGTTTTGCCTTTTGGGACTCCGTTCCCTTAAAAAGAAAATTTTTACGTGCTTGCTTTAGCTAATTTACGACTTGCGGGGATGATTGGTTCGGGATTTGGAAGAGTTTTGAGTGAAATATGCCCATTTTATACCTTAGGATTTTCCTAAAAGACTAAGTTTGACTTTGGTCAGCATTTTGAGCAAACAGACCCGGATTCGTGATTTGACGGTCTCGGAGGGTCCGTGGGAAAATATAGGACCAGGGCGTATGCCGGGAATCGAATTCTGAGCTCCCTAGCCCGAGTAATGAATTTATATTAGAAATTATTAATTTTAAAGCTTTAAGGATTTAAAGAAACTAAGCAATGATTGATTTCATGGGTATCGAGATCGTATGTTGGTTCCGAAACATGGTACTGGCCCGAAATATCATTTAAAACTTGTCCATAAAATTTGGTATCGATCCGAGTAGGAAAATTAAGAACTTGAAGTTCAAAGGTTTGAATCAACGTGTTTTAGGGGGTGATTCTTAGATTTAGCATTGTTTCGGGCATTCCGAAGGTTTGATTAGGTCCGGTTCGTGATTTCAGAATTGTCAGTATGTTCGGGGGGGGCGCTGGGAGCCCCGAGTATCAATTGGACGAGGCTTGAATGAAGTGGAAAAATTGGAAAAGTGTTGAATGTTTCTGCTTCTATCATAACCGCACCTGCGGTTGGTGGACTGCAGGTGCGAGACTGTAGATGCGGTCTTTGTATCGCAAAAGCAGCCCAGTCAAGTCAAGCCAGGAACCGCAGAAGCGGCTCCCAAGCCACAGATGCCGTTCTGCAAATACGGCCTCCAAACTGCAGAAGCAGTCCCAACCTTCTCTCCCCATTTCGCAGATGGGGTCATCTTTTCGCAGATGTGGGACCACAGATGCGTTCCCCTGACCGCAAATGCGGAAATCACTGAGGTAGTGAGGTTCATTTAAGACGGGTTCTAAGCCATTTTTAGCACATATACACTCTTCCAATGGCGATTTTGGGAGCTTTGGAGAGAAGACTTCCACTTAGCATTGTGAGGTAATTTTATCCCACCCATCCTTAGTTTAATACTTGCGTATTAGGTATATTAAACACTAGAAATTAGGTAAAATCAAGGGGTTAGAGCAAGACCTAGGATTTTAACAAAAGTTGGATTTAACTACAAAAATGGTTATGAAATTGATTAGAAATCATATATTATTGATCATTAGGTTGTAGAGAACAACTTCCTTCGAAAAATTTCAGAGTCCTGGCACGTGGGGCCGGGGTCGGATTTTAGGGAACTTGAGTTAAGGGTTGGAAAATTGCTTAAATAACAAGAATTCGATCTTGTGAGTCTATATTGACTAGTTCCTACATCATTTAACTAGTTTGGGATCGTTCGGCTCTGAATCGAGGGTTTGGGCTCGTTCTTGGCATTGGAAGTATACTTTGGAACGAGGTAAGTCTCCTTTCTAGTCTTGTAAGAGGGAATTATCCCCATAGGTATAATAATTGAGTAAATGCTACTAAATGTGGGGGCTACGTATGCACAAGGTGATGAGAGTCCGTGCGTAGCTACTATTATGTTAATTGTCCAGGCAGTTTAGGACCCATATCATGCCATATTTTTGAATATCTTTATATTTTTCTTGCTAATGTGATCACTTAGGAAATGCTAGAGACTTGGAAAGGAATAAAAGTGAACATGTATACTTGTTGAACCTTTGTATGAATTTATTTGAATATAAATGCGCCTTCATGTGTGTTCTTGATATTTGTGGATCGAGTCGATCGCCTCAGCATAAATAGATGCATCTATGGTTCGTGCCATTCGACCCTCTAGCAGTGCACAGTTTATTTTCTGTTGGATCGGGTCGTTGACCTCGGCATAATATGCGCAGGATATCTATGTGAAATCTTATATATGACTTGTTTTGCTAAGTATTTTGAAATGTAAATAGCTAACTGAAATATTGTTAAGAACATGACTTGTACCTCTTGCTATAGACTGTTGATTGTTGGTGATCCCCATGCTTAGCATAGCACTTTATTATATTATTTGACCCGAGTAAGTATCAAGTCGACTTCTCATCTCTACTTGTTCGAGATTAGACGGAATACTTACTGGGTACATATTGTTTATGTACTCATACTACACTTATGTACTTAATTGTACAGGATCTGAGGTAGGTACATCTGGCTATCAGTCTGGTGCGCGCCCCTGTTATAGACCGAGACTTCCACGGTGAGCTACCCCCTTCCTATGTCGTTCAGCATTCGGATGGAGTCTTTTCTTACTTTTGTTGTCTATTCTATCTCAAACAATATGATGGAGTGATTATTTTGTACATTCTACTAGCTGCATATTACTTGTGACACCAAGTCTTGGCACACATATTAGTAGACATTTATTTTTGGATTGTATAGTCATTTTGATACATTATTGACCATTTTTGGTATTAACTTAAATTTGAGAATCTACTACATCTATTTTGGTAAAAGTAAAATGAGAATTTAATTATGTTTCCGCGTCGGCTTGCCTTATAATGGTGTCAGGCGCCATCATGACCTATTATGGAAAAGGGTCGTGACAACATGATATTAGAGAACTAGGTTCACGTCGGTCTCATAAGTCATGGGCAAACCTAATAGAGTCTTGTAGATCGGTACGGAGACGTCTGTATTTATTTTCGAGGGGCTATAGGGTATTAGAAAAAAGTACTCTTTATTCATTTCCTATCGTCAGTGGTTGGTATACTAAAACTTCCTCTTCCATTCTCTCACAGTTGGTGACGACACGCACGCTGACATTCCATACCCGGGCGAAGTGGCACTCCTCCCCCCCATCGCTTAGTTCGAGGCAGAGGGTGGGGGAGGGCACCGACCTGTGGTAGGGGATGAGGGCATCCTAGAGCTACCCCAGTAGCACCACCAGCAGATCCCATGGGAGATCCTACCATTGAGGAGCAGAGAGAGGTGCCCACAGCTGAGCCTACCCCGGTAGACTTTATGACAACACCGGGATTCCAGAAGCTTATGGGTCGTACGTTGCGGTTCATGGATTCTATGACTTAGGCTGGTTTATTTCCAGCAGATCCAGCTACATCACAGGCGGGAGGGGGAGCACAGACCCCTAATGTTCAGGGTTCTTGTCATGCAACTGCAGTGTATCAGACTCTGGGTGCACTACCCACAGATGGAGCCCAGCTAGTTGCCACAGTGGCGCCCTAGCCCAGACCAACTGTAGATGGTGACCGCAGAAGCTATTGGACAGATGGACTAGACTTCACCCTCTGGTCTTCGAGGGTCAGCGTCATGAGGATGCTCAGGACTTCATAGACAGGTGCAGGGACAGACTGCACAACATGAGGATATTGGAGTCGTATGGAGTTGACTTCACTACTTTTCAGCTTGAGGGCATGGCCCGCAGATGGTGGAAGTCCTATGTTCTTGGTAGGCCAGCAGGTTCTCCTCCCATCACTTGGGGTCAATTTGCACAGTTATTCTTAGATAGGTGCATTCCGCCTTCTAAGAGGGAGCAGCTACGATATCAGTTTAAGCATCTTAAGCGGAGTCAGATGTTTGTGACTCATTATGAGGTAAGGTTTTCTGAGTTGTCTTGCCATGCACTCATGATACTTCCCATAAATACAGACAGGGTGCGGAGGTTATTTGCGAGGTTGAACCCCAGTATTCGATCCGGCATGGCCCGAGAGATAGAGATGGATATAGAGTATTAGCTAGTGGTTTAGATTGCTCACATGATTGAGGGATATCGCCAGAGGAATAGAGAGTAGATGCAGCAGGATAAGAGGGCTAGATTCTCCAAAGAGTTCAGAGGTGCTCCGGCTAGGGGTAGAGGTTAGTTTGGGAGGGGTCAGCCTAGTAGGCCCCTATTTTCAGCACTACCACCTGCTCGGGGTGCTCCAGCGCGCCCCTATTTTAGCGCCATGCTAGAGAGTTTTTATCGCCCACTAGCTATTCAGGGTTCCTCCATTGGGTATTCAGGTTCCTATGGTTCTTCTAACTCTTATTTTAGTGCTATGCCGGAGAGTTCTTATCGTCCACTGGCTATCCAGGCTTCTTCTAGTGGTTCTACGGGTTATCAGAGTTAGCCATCAGGGCAGCAGGTCACCGCATCGCATAGTTGTTTTGAGTGTGGAGACCCTGGTCACATGAGGATATACTGCTCCAGGCTTCGGGGCAAGGCAGTACAGCAGGGCCAGCAGCCTACAATGTCAGCACCAGCTGCCCAGCCACCTAGAGGTGGAGGGCAGGCTGGTAGGGGCCGTCCTAAAGGTAGAGGTTAGGCAGGGAGAGGTCAGCCAGCTACTACTCAGTCAGGCGGAGGCTAGCCAGCCGGCACTCCAGCTAGATTCCATGCTCTTCCATCTAGGCTAGATGCATTGGCCTCAGATACCGTCATCACAGGTATTAGTTCCATCTGCGGTAGAGATGCTTCGATATTATTTGATCTAGGGTCCACCTATTCCTATGTATCATCATTGTTTTCTCGATTCCTGGTTATTCCTCTTGCACCTTTGGGCACTCCTGTTTATGTGTCCACTCCTGTGGGAAATTTTGTGGTTGTAGACCGGGTTTACCGGTCCTGTGCGGTTGCATTCTATAGTTTTGAGACTAGAGCGATCTCATGTTGCTGGATATGATCGGTTTTGAGGTCATCCTAGGCATGGATTGGTTATCTCCATATCATGATGTCCTAGATTTCCATGCCAAGACTGTTTCGCTAGTGATGCCAGGGTTGCCGAGGTTGGAGTGGAAGGGTTCCACAGTTGATACCCCTAGTCGGGTTATTTCTTTCTTGAAGGCTCGACGTATAGTTAAGAAGGGGTGCTTGGCTTACCTAGCTTATGCCGAGACACCACCGCAGAGTCTCCGATGATCTATTCAGTCACTGTAGTCCAAGAGTTTACTAATGTGTTTCCTTCTGATCTTTTTGGCATGCCATCAGATCGTGATATTGATTTCTATATTGATTTGGCTCCAGCATCTAGCCTATATCTATTCCACCATACCGTATAGCTTTTAAGGTGTTGAAGGAGTTGAAGGAGTAGCTTGAGGAGTTGTTGGAAAAGGGGTTTGTTAGGCCTAGTATATCACCTTGGGGTGCCTTAGTGTTATTTGTGAAGAAGAAGGATGGGACTATGCGAATGTGCATTGATTACCGCTAGTTGAACAAAGTCAGCATCAAGAATAAGTATTCGCTACCTCGTATCGATGACTTGTTCGACCAGTTGCAGGGTGCGAGGGTATTCTCTAAGATAGACTTGAGGTCAGGTTACCATTAGCTAAAGATTCGGGACTCGGATGTTCTGAAGACTGTATTCCAGATAAGATATGGCCATTATGAGTTTTTGGTGATGTCCTTTGGCTTAACTAACGCCCCAGCAGCATTTATGGATTTGATGAACAGGGAGTTCAGCCCTTAGATTGATTCCTTCGTTATCATCTTCATTGATGACATCTTGATATACTTACGTAGCCTGGGGGAGCATGAGCAGCATCTAGGAGTAGTGCTTCAGACCTTGCGAGAGTAGAAGCTATATGCTAAGTTCTCCAAGTGTGAGATTTGGCTAGAGTCAGTGGCATTATTAGGACATATCGTATCAGGAGAGGGTACTAAGGTAGATCCCAAGAAGATTGAGGCAGTTCAGAGTTGGCCACACCCTACCTCGGTGACTGAGATCAGGAGCTTCTTGGGGTTAGCAGGTTATTACAGACGGTTCGTGCAGGGCTTTTCATCTATTGCATCACCTCTGACTAGATTGACCCAGAAGGGTGTTCCTTTCCATTGGTCCGATGATTGCAAGGCGAGCTTCCAGAAGCTCAAGACAGCCTTGACTACAGCATTAGTTCTTGTGTTGCCTTTCGGTTCAGGGATGTATATGGTGTATTTTGACATTTTACGTGTTGGCTTAGGTTGTATATTGATGCAGGAGGGGCGAGTTATTTCATATGCCTCCCCTCAGCTGAAGATTTATGAGAAAAATTATCCTGTGCCTGATCTAGAGTTAGTGGCAATTGTTCATGCTCTTAATATATGGAGGCACTACCTGTACGGAGCTTCATGGGAGGTTTATACCTATCATCGCAACTTGCAGCATTTGTTCAAGCATAGGGATCTTAATTTGAGGCATCGCAGGTTGCTTGAGTTACTGAAGGATTATGACATCACCATTCTTTATCATTCGGGCAAGGGAAATATGGTCGCGGATGCCTTAAGCAGAAAGGCAGAGAGTATGGGTAGTTTGGCATTCATTCCAGTATAGGAGAGGCCACTAGCTTTGGACATGTAGTCCTTGGCTAACAGACTTGTGAGGTTGGAAATTTTAGAGCCTAGTCGAGTCCTTGCGTGTGTGGTTGCTCAGTCTTTGTTATTGGGGCAGATCAAGGCCCGGCAGTTCGACGATCCATATTTGGCGATTCTAGGAGAGACGGTACTTCAGGGAGGTTCCAAGGAGGTTTCTATTGGCGAGGATGGTGTTTTGCGACTCCAGGGTCGTCTATGTGTTCCTAATGTTAATGGTCTGAGGGAGAGGAGGCTTACAGTTCGTGGTATTCCATTAATCTGGGTGCTACGAAGATGTATCGTGACTTGAGGCAGCATTATCGGTGGCGGAGGATGAAGAAAGACATAGTGGAGTATGTGTCTAGGTGCTTAAATTGCCAGCAGGTCAAGTATGAACACTAGAAGCCGGGTGGCCTACTTCAGGAGATGCCTATACTAGAGTTGAAGTGGGAGCGCATCACCATGGATTTTGTAGTTGGGTTGCCACGGACCTTGCGGAAGTTTGATTTAGTATGGGTCATTATGGATAGACTGACCAAGTCGGCGCACTTCATTCCAATAGCGGCTACTTATACACCAGAGAGGTATGCTCAGATCTACATTCGGGAGATAGTCAAGTTGCACGGTGTGCCTGTTTCCATCATATCAAACAGAGGCCCTCAGTTCACTTCCCATTTCTGGAGAGTTGTTCAGAGTGAGTTGGGGACCTGTGTAGAGCTTAGCATAGAATTCCATCCTCAGACCGACGGGCAATCGGAGTGGACAGTTCAGATTTTAGAGGATATGCTTAGAGAATGTGTGATTGACTTTGGAGGGCAGTAGGATCAGTTCTTGCCCTTGGCGGAGTTTGCATACAACAACAGCTATCAGTCCAGCATAGATATGGCTCCATTCGAGGCGTTATATGGTCGACGGTGTCGTTCTCCTATCGGGTGGTTTGAGCCTGGTGAGGCTTAGTTTTATGGTACAGATTTGGTAAAGTATGCCTTGGATTGGGTAAAGTTGATTCAGGAGAGGCTTCGCATCGCTCAGTCCAGACAGAAGAGTTACGCAGATCAGAAGGCGCGTGATGTATCATTCATGGTTGGCGAGAAGGTTCTCTTGAAGGTCTCGCTAATAAAGGGCATTATCAGGTTCAGAAAGAAGAGCAAGTTGTGCCCAAGGTTTATTGGTCCTTTTGAGGTGTTGAGGCGAGTTAGAGAGGTTGCCTATGAGCTTGCTTTACCCCCCAGCTTATCGGGAGTTCATCCAGTTTTTCATGTATCAATGCTTTGGAAGTATCATGCCAAACTTTCCCATGTGTTAGACTTCAGTACTATTCAGCTGGATGAGAGTTTGGGTTATGAGGAGGAGCCAGTTGCCATTATTGATAGACAGGACAGCCAGTTGAGGTCCAAGAGGATTTCTGCAGTGAAGGTCCAGTGGAGGGTCCATCCAGCCGAAGAGGCGACTTGGGAGTCCAAGGAGGACATGCGGAGTAGATATCCACATTTATTCAGCAGCTCAGGTACATTTCTATGTCCGTTCAAGGATGAATGTTTGTTTAAGAGGTGGAGAATGTAACGACCCGGACTGGTCGTTTTGCCTTTTAGGACTCCATTCCCTTAAAAAAATTCCTGTGCTTGTTTTAGCTAATTTACGACTTGCGGGGATGGTTGGTTCGGTATTTGGAAGAGTTTTGAGTGAAATATACCCATTTGATTCCTTAGGATTTTCTTAAGAGACTAAATTTGACTTTGGTCAACATTTTGAGCAAACAGACTCAGATTCGTGATTTTACGGTCTCAGAGGGTCCGTGGGAAAATATGGGACTGGGGCGTATGCCCAGAATCGAATTCCAAGGTCCCTAGGCCGAGAATTTTAAAGTTTTAAGGATTTAAAGAAAAAAAGTAATGATTGATTTTATAGGTATCGGGCTCGTATGTTGGTTCTGAAGCCTGGTACAGGTCCAAAATATCATTTAATACTTGTCCGTAAAATTTGGTGTCGATCCGAGTAGTTTAAGGGCGTTCTGGCCCGTTAGAGAAAAATTAAGAACTTGAAGTTCAAAGGTTTGATTCAATTGGTTTTAGGGGGTGATTCTTATATTTAACGTTGTTTCGGGCATTCTCAAGGTTCAAGTAGGTCCGGTTCGTGATTTCAGGCTTGTCGGTATGTTCAGGCGGGGCCCGGGAGCCCCGAGCGTCAATCAAACGAGGCTCGAGTGAAGTGGAAAAATTGGAGAAGTGCTGAAGGTTGGTGTTTCTGTCATAACCGCACCCGCGGTTGGTGGACCGCATGTGCGAGACCGCAGATGCGGTACTTATATCGCAGAAGCGGCCCAGGCAAGCCATGCCAGGAACCGCAGAAGCGGCTCCCAAGCTGCAAATGCGGCCTCCAGACCGCAAAAGCGGTCCCAGCCTTCTCTCCCCATTTCGCTGATACGGTCATCTTTTTGCAGATGCGGTCCCCTTACCGCAGATATAGAAATTGTTGAGGCAATAAGGTTCATTAAATACGGGTTCTAAGCCATTTTTATCACATATACACTCTTCCATTGGCGATTTTGGGAGCTTTGGAGAGAAGACTTCCACTTAGCATTGTGAGGTAAGTTTATCCCATCCATCCTTAGTTTAATACTTGCGTATTAGGTAGATTAAACACTAGAAATTAGGTAAAATCGAGAGGTTAGAGCAAGACCTAGGGTTTTAATAAAAGTTGGATTTAACTACGAAAATTATTATGAAATTGGGATAAAAGTGAACTTGTATACTTGTTGAACCCTTGTATGAATTTATTTGAATATAAATGCGCCTTCATGTGTGTTCTTGATATTTGTGGATCGGGCCGACTGCCTCGGTATAAATAGATGCATCTATGGTTCGCGCCATTCGACCTCTGGGAGTGCACAGTTTATTTTCAGTTGGATCGGGTCGTCGACCGCGGCATAATGTGCGCATGATATCTATGTGAAATCTTATATATGACTTGTTTTTCTAAGTATTTTGAAACGTAAATAGCTAACTGAAATATTGTTAAGAACATGACTTGTACCTCGTGCTATAGACTGTTGATTGTTGGTGATCCCCATGCTTAGATAGCACTTTATTATATTATTTGATCCGAGTAAGTATCAAGTCGACCTCTCATCTCTACTTCATCGAGAATAGACGGGATACTTACTGGGTACATATTGTTTATGTACTCATACTATACTTTTGTACTTAATTGTACAGGATTTGAGGTAGGTACATCAGGCAATCAGTCTGGTGCACTCCCCTGATTCATAGACCGAGACTTCCATGGTGAGTAGTCCCCTTCCTATGCCGTTCAGCAGCTGGATAGAGTTTTTTCTTACTTTTGTTGTTTATTCTATCTCAGACAGTAGGATAGAGTTATTCTTTTGTATATTCTACTAGTTGCCTATTACTTGTGACACCAGGTCTTTCAACACACATTAGTAGACATTTATTTTTGAATTGTATAATCATTTTGATACATTATTGATCGTTTCTGGTCTTAACTTAAATTTTAGAATCTACTACATCTATTTTGGTAAAAGTAAAATGAGAACTTAATTATGTTTCCGATTCGACTTGCCTGACAATGGTGTCGGGCGCCATCATGATCTATTATGAAAATGGGTCGTGACAACAGTTGTAGTAATATAAATATATTAAATCTTATTATTTATAGTCTCAATATAACCAACCACTTCGTGAAAACTTTAGAAACTCAATAAGTTTCTTTGAGACTTACTACAACACAATGCTTTTTTGATAATCAATTTTATTCCTCTAAAATAGTAATAATTTGCTCTTCTAGAGCTTTCAAATAATTTTGCACCACCACATATTCATCAATATCTATATAGTAAATATCTCTTTTAAAGAGAAAGTTATATCATTATAGTCATGGTCAAAATTATATGCAAGTTGTGTTTCTTGCATTGCTGTTGTCTTTTCATAATCACATGACCTAAATATTTTGGCGTACAATAGGTATATGACCAACGACCATTCATGCCAAAATAATGATATTATTTTCTTATTTCATATCAAACCTCTTTCTAGAGGTGAGTGTGGTATATTCACTACCATTAGCACGTTCATATTCCTCCAAGAATGAATATGTATTCATAATGGTTATCATATTGTTTTCACATTCACTTCAGGAATGGAACATAACAATCTACACGTGCTTTATAAAATCTCATGTCAAATCAATAAAAAATATTGCTTTCACAAAGTAAAGGGTTATTTTGAGAACCATTATTGTTCTCGTTACCACAATGATTACGATTATAATTCCATCCATTACCACGTCTACATCAATTCATACCCCCTAGTAACATCATGTCTTATTTTAGACTTATGAGATGGGTTTCCGCTATTGGTGGTCATAATCATACATGAATTTGTCTATAACAAGACCTGAAAATTTACCAATTCGTGTGGTTATAATTTTTTGAAACTGTGCTAGAGTAGGAGTATATATTTAATATACTGTAAAATAAATGATACATATCGATAAAATATAATTAAAATTGCATTAGGATTAAGATATTACGTGAAACGGTAAAGAGAAGACAAGATAAATCATGCTCCAACCACCTCTGTTTATATCAACTTTATGTTGATTTTGTCACATGTCGGACGAGCAAAAATACATCCCTACTCAAGAAAATAGAATGAAGCAGACAATCTCCATTGATTAGAGCTTCGTGTTGATAACGTGTTATAAAATAATATGAAATAAAGTAAAATAAGAGAAATTGAGAGAGTGATAATACTAGATCTTTTCTTGATGATATGTACAAATGAGCATATAAGTATCTTATTTATAAGAAAGTTGCTTGGTGACTCAGTAATTAGTCGTGGTGGCTAATTAACCAATCTTAGTGACCAAGTAACTAGACTAGTTTATGAACTATCTTGCTCCCGAGTAATTTCATAATACATGGATATTCACTTTTAATATTATTTATAACATTCTTGTTTTAATATGAAACTGATAATAACGAATTTAAATCTCTTTACAATTGAGCTTTATTATACATTCAACACGGCTGCTAATTTGAAAGATATCACATAATAAAACTTTATTTGTTGATTAAGGTATTACTAAACTTTCATAAATGTCTCTCTTAGATCAATATTTCTCTTAGTACAATATTGGAAAGAAATTTTTCGGTGACGGAAAAGATAAATTTTTGACGTCTAAAATATAATTGTTGTTGAGATACTAGCTACTAGAAGAGGAATAAAAGTATACAGCTAAAATACCTAAGAGAGTTTGCGGGGCCGAAAAGTCTTTGATCCTTATGAAACAAAGAGGCAACAAAGAAAGAGGCTAACCATAGATGAAAGACTTTAGATTTGCTAGCTCGGTAAGAACAATTAGAAAACGGGACCCTGCTAAATTTGAGTCAAATCTTTGATGTCTGAATTTACCGTTGAGACTCTTTGACGTCTTGAATCAAATATAATTAAAGTGGTTCTTTTAATTATAAAAAAGGAAGCACCTCAAAAGCATCATTAAATGGTCCACGTTATTTTTCATTAATTACATTCCCAACTTCATTTGTGTCAAATACAAAATTCCCTTCAATGTTATTGTTGTTATGAGTAGAGTTTTATTTAAGGTGAATATTTATATTTAAGAGAAATTTTAGGAATTTACTTTGTGATTAAGTCACTTTATCTCTATAAATAGAGGGGGTCTATTCCATTATAATTGACTCTAAATCGATAAGAATTCTCTCTTTCTACTTTTATCTGCAATATTCTTCTTCTTCTTTTATTGTTCATAACACCTTATCAGCACGAGACTCTAACCAATCAAGTAGAGGGCAGTTATTTTAATTTGGGATATGCACATGGTTCTCAACTTGTACATAATATTGAGCATGATAATTGTCAATTGTTCCATAAACCTTCTTTAGGAATAAATTCTCTATTCTTGATTTAAGGTAAGTATTTTACTTTATTTTTCTCTTTTATTCTATACTTTGATTTTCAATATAAGTAAAGACAATAAATTTTAATTATAACTCTAATAGAGTTTATGAGAAATTATAACCACCCGAAGTGGTAAAATTCCTATGGCTTGCCATGATCAAATTCATGTATGATTATGGGCACAAGAAGTGAAAACTCATCACATTGAATTTGCTTCATTCTTATTCCCTTAAGAGAATGTGATAGCAATATGTGATAAGTTTGAAAGAAGATAAAATTATCATCGTTAAGGTAATAATAGATGTGGACGTCGTAATAGACGAAATTGTAATAGTCATCATGTAATAAGAACGATAAGGATTCTCAAAATAATCTTTCATTCTGTGAAAGTAATATTTATCATTAATTTGACATGAGATTTTGTAAACAAATAGATGATTATGGTCTATTCATGACGTGAATGTAACAACATGTGATTTATGAATACATATTCATTCTTGAAAGAATATGAACATGCTAGTGGTTTAGTGAATATACCACACTCACATCTAGAAGGGGGTTTGAGATGATATAAGAAAATAATGTCATTATTATGGCATAATAGTCATTGGTCACATACCTATTGTAGGCCAAAATATTTTGGTAATGTGATTATTAAAGGATAACATTAATGCAAAAAACAGATCTTGCATATAATTTTGACCATATTCATAATTGTATAACTTTCTCTTTAAAAGAGATATTCACCATATGGATTTGATGAATATATGGTAACACCAAATTAATTGAGAGCTCTGGAAGAGCCAATTATCATTATTTTGGAGGAATAAATTAACTATCAATAAGGCATTGTGTTGTAGTAAGTCTCAAAGAAACTTATTAGGTTTATAAAGAATTCGCGAGAGCGGTTGGTTATATTGAGACTATAAATAAAGAAAATATTTAATATCTTCTATTACTACAACTTGTAGCGAGGTAATATGTATGTGAAAAGCTACCCGCTTTATTCTCCAATTTTTACCACATAAATAAAAGAATATCACAATAAAGTAGAAGTTTATTGATATGAAAACTCATATCATAATAGAATTGGAGTTTATTGATAATTGCATAAGTCATGGTGTAAACCTGAACTTTATCAATATTGATAATTTATTCAGTTGGCATAATTGATTTAGTGTTACATCTCGCATTTTAGTATATTAAAGTTTCATCTTTAGTTAATCGACGTAGACTTGGGATGAGATTATCTTGAGGTTATACATATTTATGTTATTTATAAAGAGCGATAAGTAAGTTCCGTGAAGGATAAGGGTAAACGAATCAAAGAAAATGAGTTTTGTTGAAGTCCTAAGAAGCCCAAAAACGTGGCAACACCCCTTAAAATTAAAATGACTCTTAAAGTCTTTCATAGATGTCACATTTTGGAGGATTAAAGTGGCTTAGTCACCACTTGACTTTGGCCCACACCCATTCAGACACACTTAGAGATTTGTGACCATTTTGCTTCGTTTGGTCTCTTAGATTTTCAAGAGGTTCAAGTATAATGTTCTTTTATTAGGAAGTCACGTTAGAACATATTGAAGGAATACATAACATTTTCCTACCCCAATACCAAATAACACATGATGGAGCACTTGGTAGGCATTTGATTTATGTTACTGTTGTGAGATTTTGCAATTATAAGGGAATACATTGCAATCTTTCTCAAGAGAATCGATTCAGGTATGTTAAGGCTATCCCTTCTTTCCTTTTGGCATGATCTATATGACACAAATGAAACGAGCAAATGCAACACTTCCATAAATAACTCTATTCGTAGATATGCTAGAGATGCTTATATTCATGATTTTCCATAAGTTTTATTATTCTATCGTCTGTTCATGGGTCTCAGAAAATACGTAAGTTGATAAAGTCTATTTCATGCCTTGGCGATGGATGTATTGTCGCATCACATCCAAGGGGAGATGCCTTGGTGCATGCTATTTGCCGATGATATAGTGTTGATTGACGAGACGCGTAGCGGAGTTAACGTGAGGTTGTAGGTTTGGAGACAGACCTTGGAGTCTAAAGGTTTCAAACTGAGTAGAACTAAGATAGAATACTTGGACTGCAAGTTCAGTGACGGGACCCATGATGCAGACGTAGAGGTTAAGCTTGATGCTCAAGTTATCACCAAGAGAGCGAGTTTTAAGTATCTCGGGTCTATTATCCAGGGTAATAGCGTAATTGACGAAGATGTCACGCATCGCATTGGAGCGGGATGGATGAAGTGGAGGCTCGCTTTTGGTGTTTTATGTGATAGGAATGTGCCATTAAGACTTAAGGGTAGATTTTATAGAGTGCTGGTTCGACCGGCTATGCTGTATGGGGCCGTGTGTTGGCCAGTCAAGAACTCCCACACGCAGAAGATGAGAGTAGCAAAGATGAGGATGTTGAGATGGATATGTGGGTGTACCAGGAGAGATAGGATTAGGAATAAAGATATCCGGGATAGAGTGAGAGTAGCCTCCGTAGAGGACAATATATGGGAGTCGAGGCTGAGATGGTTCGGACATGTTAAGAGGAGAAGCATTGATGCTTCAGTTAGGAATGTGAGAGGTTGGCCACGGAGAATTTAAGAAGAGGTCGAGGTAGGCCTAAGAAGTATTGGGGAGAGATGATTAGGCAGGACATGGCGCTGCTTCAGCTCACTGAGGACATGACCCTTAATAGGAGAGTGTGGAGGTCAAGGATTAAGGTAGAAGGTTAGTTGGTAGTTTATAGTTAGTTGTTCACCGATAGTCTTAGTAGTATGAATGTCCCTTCATATTCTTAGATTTTTATTATGTTATGTGGTTTTGTTCGCCTCAGGTATTATATTCCCCGTTACTATTATTTGGTGCCACTTATCCTTTATCTCTCCTTTTTTTTCTTTTATCTTGCATCTTTCTTCCTCCCTTGCTTTCCTCTTCTTCTTCTTGCCCTTCTTGAGCCGAGGGTATATAGGAAACAACCTATCTACCTTAATTAGGTAAGGTAAGGTCTGTGTACAGATTACCCTCCCAAGACCCCACTTGTTGGGATCAAACTGGGTTTATTGTTGTTATTCTTGTTGTTGTAATCAGAGTGTCGCTCCCCCCTTTTCTTGCGAAATCAGGATTATGATATTTGGAGGGACGACTCATTCCTCTTGGGAACTGGGTTTGCATTTGAAGAATCGCCACCTAATGATTAGGGTGCATTAGGAAACCAATAGAGATTTAACTCTAAGCTTGTTTGAATAACCAGAGATAGGGTAAGCGCTTAAAATTATTCTAAGGAGAAGGTGTTAGGCATCCCTCCTGGCCAGACAATTATTGTGAATTTGGGTACAATAAACATATAAGCAAATAAGACTCAAATAAGAGGGGATTTCAACACATAAAGGTTTGAAAGTAGGCAAGATTGAAAAGGGCAATTCGGAAAGCTGATTTTTTTTTTTTAAAATAAAAAGTTACAATGCTAAAAGAGTAAAGAATAAAGGAAAGGGGAGTCCTAGGTTTATTAAAAATAGGGAACACCCCACATAATGTCCGATAATCACTCCTCAATGAGGGGCTACACGTGACATTATCGCGTGGTCATCATATCCATATCTACCCTTCCCACCCCGTTAAGGTATTAAAGCACAGAATGGTCTTGATTACTTATTGCATGATAGTACCCATCCCAATCCTATCAGTCCCGGAGGCACTTAGGACTACGAATCCCAAAAAGGGAGGGATATTGGGCTTATTTGAGGTTTTAAAATGTAAAAATCTAAGGCGACATACAAAAACACATATTGCACATTTTAGGGAAGCATATAAAGAAGCAGAGACTCAATTATACCTCCTTGAACAGAAAAAGCACACAATTAGCATGACTTTCACATACTGTTTAGGTCTGATTAAATACCAAATATGAGAGAGAGCTTAAAAGTCGAGGCAGACTGATTTATTACATAATTCAGATAGGAAGCCCGACTCAGACCTGCCTGCTAGTTGTAATTAATAGAACAGATTCAGTTTATAGTTATTACCTTAAGGCTTGCCTAAGTATTAAGGCGGGGTCCTATAGACATGATATCTACTGAGTTCAGAAGGTAATAAGACATTGAAATTCGAAATGAATTATTTGAAAAAACCTATAGGCATGCTTGCTAAACTTTGGTTAAGTAAAGGACTCAGATTATCAAAAAGAGAGGCAGAATTAATAGATTGATTACAGGTTCTGCAGGTGGTAGTACATATTATTACTGATTCTTAGATCTGGCATTGAGTAAAGTGAATCAAATTCGTTCAGAGACTCTTATAGGCATGCTTTCTATGCATTGCTGATTTTAAACCTTATAAACGTAGCATCTGGGTGCAGAAGCTTGTTTTCAAACCTATAGGCATGGTATCTAATGGTTTTAAACCTATAGGCATAGTGTCTAAAAATGCAGAACTTGTTTTAGAACATATGAATATGATATCTAAATACAGAAGTTGTTTTAAAACTTTATGGGCATGCTATTTATATGTAACTGAATATGAAGAATTAGAACATTCTACAAGCATGATTTCTATATATATTTGAATATACAAAATTGTAATAGACCTATAGGTAGGATTTCTATATGTATTTGAATATGCAGAATTGGAACGTCATATGGGCATGATTTCTATATGTATTTGAATATGCAGAATTATAATAGACCTATAGGCATGATTTCTACCCTTTTGCATGCATAGTTACCCACTATTTTTTGACTAGCCAGTCCCAAGTGTTTATTACAATTTGTTACAAGCTAGAATGAATAAAATTACATCAGAAAAAGTAAAAAAAGTACAACCATAGGAAAGCTTGATTCAGACTTCCTGTCTGAATTATGAGATAGACCAACTCAAAGACCACTGATCCAAAGCCTTTTTCGAATTCGAGTGTGTCAGAGTTCCCTAAGAGCCTCAATGGAACTCCGGGCATTTCTCACACCCAAATTGTATAACCAGAATAGGGATAAGTGTAGTGTGGAAGGGCCAGCCCTCAAGTGTCCAAGTTCAGAGGGAGCTTAATGGGTCCCAAGTTAAGGCTCACAAGATGGGGGCAGAACTTAAAGACTAAGAGAGAGTGCGAGTGAAGAAATAGAGTTCTGAGGGAATAAAGGGGAGGGAAACAGCCACAAACAAGTTAATAACTTCATAAAAAGGGGGCTTAGGGGGTAGGGAAGTTGCGAAGAGCCTATGCTTGGCAAAGGTAAGCTTTGGGCATGCACAGAAATGGAGATGTTGGCATGCCTATAAGCCTACCAGAACTTACAATAGCAAAGAATCATAGAGGTTAGGATCCCAGATATCGAGCTTGAGTCATGGACAGTAATATTCAGTACTGACATTCCTCAAGCAAACCATAGCATCACACACATTGAGGGTAGGGGTTTAGGATTCATGGTAAATTCATGGACAGGCAAAAAAGAAATTATAGCAAGCTAAAACAAGTAGTGAACTGAACTTCAGCAATAGACAGACAAGAGCGTAAAGGTATTAAATAAACACATTGTTGTGATGCTGGAAATCTTAATCAGAACATACTAGTTTCAAAGAGCAATATACAGTTAAAAAAAGTAGCAGGACTTGAAGGCAGGCTGCAGTACAAGTAACAAAAAAGAATAGTTTTTGAGTGTGAGTGAGAGTTCAGAAACAAAGAGTGTTCGTGTTAATGAAAAGTCGGGTATTTATAGTTTGAAAAATGGGTTGGAAGTAAGGCAAGAAAATAATTATGGAACTGTGTACCAATTAAAAAAATCAATCAGTATAAGAACTTCCATTAATTAAGGAGTTTAAACTTAAACGATAATGGACAGAAATTATTTAAGGAAGGAGATCAAGTAAACATCTCGTGCAAAGTAGACAATTAGGGGTAAATACATAGGGGTTTAACTAAGGGAAGATTTAATGAAGAATCTTTGAAATACACGGTTAACCAAATAAGGTAAGAAACATAATAAACCAATCAGTACATAGTAAATCAAGGAGTCAGGGATTTGAAATTATAAATAAACAAAGTCAGAAATAGGAGAATCGAAAGGCTAAGGGAAAGTTCTCAAATCAACCCAAGAATCAGGGAAATCAGTAAAACAAGGAAAGAATCAATCAAACTTACACAAGGAGGTCTGAAATTAGTCCCAAATTGAAGGTCATTTTAGAGGGAAATTCAATATATAAAAGAGTGCATATTCTAAACCTTAGGCATGCAAGGTTAAACCATGGCAAAGAGAAGCGTGCGATACTAACTACAAAGTCGGTAGATGGTGAAACATGATAGTCACATAGGTCAACTTAGTAATAGGGACAAGAGGGCATTAGAAGCATGCAAAAGAGTATAAAGACCTTTTTGAAAATATGGTCGAGTTCTACTAATAGCAAGTAATCAAAACCACATAAGGCAACAGAAGTTGAAACAAAGATTTCGAAACTCAATCAAGTAATAGATGAAACAACTTCAGAAACTCGAATAGGTCTAAAGAAAATGGGGTTTTGAAACAAAACAAGTTCAGAGATGAGGAACAAACTAATCACATAGCAAATAGTCTCAATACTTGGATGAAACCCAAAATCTAGGGTTTTCCCCATCAATCGAGTATAGAGATGAAAACAAGCAAATCAGGAAGAAATACTAATGCAATAAGTTCAGAAATCTCAAAAAGGAACTAAGACTTTTAACATGCATATTACAGTAGAAGAAAACATAAAGAAACACAATAGAAGAACAACATAAGCAACACAGTAGAAGAACAACATCAGAAACACAGTAGAAGAACAATGTAAGAAACATAGTAGAACGGGTTTAAAAATTAGAAGAGCTTCGAAATAAAGTAACAAAAACCCTAAATCAGAAAAGACAAAGGTTCTGAAAGTAGAGTTTTGAAAGAAACCATGAAAAAACTTTTAGGAGCTTAGAAAACACATATCTACAACAGATCTAATAGAATCGGAAGAACCTTGAAGGTTAGGGTTTCAGAAGAACCCAGATGGTGAGAAAGACTTTGGAAAGTCATTGATCTAAGCAAGAAAAACCAGGAGTCAGGCTTGAATAGCAATGGCTGGCCGGAACAAGGTCACAGATTGTCGGAAACATCATAGCACTACAATGGACCAAGGTCTGGACCAAACTTCTTCAAGGTTTGGTCTAGAAACCGCAATAATCGAGCATGTAGGATGTCACGACCCAAAATCCACTAAGGGTCGTGGTGGCGCCGGACACCGCTGTCAGGCCAGCCAATTAGATCACCGATTTAAAAATTCTTTTTAAAAACATCAAATTCTAGAATTTTCTTTCCATTTTCACAAATAAAAGGGTTTTGCTTCAATTCAAATTAACAATAACAATTAAATTAAACTTTTTAAAAACCATCCCAGAACCCGGTGTCACAAGTACATGAGCGACTACTGATAATGAAATAAAATACAACCTCTGTCCGGAATACAATGGACAGGAAATAAATAATTAAAGTACAGAAAGGAACTACACTAGCTGCAGGTCGCCTCGCAATTTGCAGCTCACCTAGTCCCTGAATTGTCCGTGCTGCTGCGTCCAGTAGGCCGCTAAAATGAAGTATACCTGTGCAACAAAAACGCACAAAAGTGTAGTATGAGTACGTAATCAACGTGTACTCAGTGAGTGTCCCGCCTAATCACGAAGGGATAAAGACGAGATGGTCAACTTTGACACACTCTAATGGTCCAATGATCATTTATTCTCATTTCACATATTAATCCATGGATTTATTCTTTACGGACATAGTTCTAATCAAATAGAGGAAACAAGTAAACACGTAGTTCTTTCATAGGGAAATTTCCCAAATTTCTCTTTAAAACATAATCCAAATATGTTTAAGCCACAAAAGGGCAACAATAACTTAATCAAGTTCAGGCAGCAACACAGGCATGCGCAAATCATACCGAGGCGACGGCCCGATCCAACAGAAATAAATGTGCACTTGCCGAGGGTCGACGGCGCGCCTATAGATGCATCTATTAATCTGCCGAGGCGTTCGGCCCGATCCAAAATACACACACAGAGACAGAACATCAGTCAAGAATTCCACGTGGAGCAATTATCTAAGAAAGGCCAATTCTCTTTTTAACAAGTTCAGAAAATGATGTTTAATCTCTTTTTAATTTCGT
>MU712770.1:98601-129261 GCA_026770625.1 Nicotiana glauca
TTAGCCAAATGACTTCAAAATGACCTCCGGACATCCGAATTCACTTCCGATCGCGCTCCCAACTCCAGAATCACCATAGGAGCTATTCTCAGACTCGGAATCCCTAACGGACATCTATAACTCTGAAATGTCTTCCAATCCAAATTTATGAAATTCTTCTAAAATACTAACTTCCACAATATACGCCGAAATGCTCACGGGTTATCCAAAACCAAATCCGAACATACGTCCAAGTCCGAAATCATCATAAAAACCTGTTGGAACTTTCAAATCCCGATTCCGAGGTCGTTTACTCAAAATTTCAATCTTAGCCATTTTTTTCAACTTAAGGTTGCCGCAATGAAAATTTTCTTTCCAATTTGACTCCGAATTTTCCGAAATTCAACTCTGACCATACGCATAAGTCAATATACCTGAAATGTAGTTGTTCATGACTTCCAACGGCTGAACGACGCGCTAGAGCTCAAAACGACCGATCGGGTCGTTACATTAAACTCGTGAGGCTTCCAGCACATCCCTCTCGAATTTAGGCTGCTTTTTAAGCCCAATCCTTTTTAAGAAAGGGATGTTTGCTGCGTCTGTCTTGCTAGCCTAAACCATCACAAGAGTTAATTGTCAGTTTCCTTATAGTTGTGTTGTTGACTGGCCATAATAAGTTGAACCTCAATTCAGATTAGATTTAATGTGTCTCTTATCAAGTAGTGTTCTCTAATAAAATTGAGGTGTGCCATTTTAAATAAGACCAATATTCATGGCCCTCAAAATTAAGTGTAGAAACTCTTTTATTAAAATAATCGAGGTATGCCATTAGGGAATTTTCTATGGCCCTCGCAAACTTGAAAGTGCGTAATTGCTTTAGGCGCGCTATTTTAAAAATTACCTTCCTAAACTCGGGTGTGCATTTATGTGACCCAAATCCAAATCTCAACAATGTTAGATAAAATATGTCGGGGACCGCGGGTGCATTTATGTGACATGGTTCAAGACATATTTTAAATAACGTTGAAATATACCCAGGTTTTATACTTAGAATAACTCAGCCTCATGACGGATCCCTAGCAGGAACGTTTGTTTGCATCATGTGCATTTGGCTTTGGGGACTCAATACAGGGGTTGGGTCCGTCTAGGACAGGTATGCCCAAAAATAAAATACCATCCTGATGCATCATAGGTGCTACATGTTGCAATGTTCAAAGGGTAAAAAGGTCATTTGACGGATCAATGATAGTTGAGGGCAAATGAAAAATAAAAAAATGAAGAAAAAGAGAGAGGGTGAAGTGTGAAAATAAAGCAACTAGGGCCCAGTTATGTTTTCTATCACATTTTTGTTAAGAAAAATACCAAAAAAATGAAAAATTCAAAAGATTTTGCACTTTTTCATCATTTTCCGAAAATAAAAAATAAAAAAGAAAATCCAAAAAGATTTTACATGTTTCATCATTTTCAAGGAAAATACAAAAAATATATTTTCTCTAAATTAGCTATTTTTTTAAATTCTCGACTGTATCCAATCTGCCCAAACTACGCATACCTGATTCTCGTCTTTCGAGGCGTGATACGTAGCAACCCACATAGGGTCCGGTCTTCCTAGTAAATCTTAGGTTCTTGGCTGTGCGGGGTCATAGCCAAATTTTGCACTTCTAATCACCTTTTGGCCACATAAGTTATTTTGCAAAAATAGCCTCAATCATGTCTTGCATATGTCTAATAGGGAGTGTTATTATCTCACATAGTGGTGGTGAAAGTTTTCTCATACAGGTGTGGATCTACTTACCGAAGTTTCAGCATGACAGAGCCCTAGGACTATCTAATCAGGATCGCTCGTTTAGGAGTGGATTAAAAGGAGATTTTCTTTTCTTTTTTATGTTTTTGAGTCTGTTTTTCTTTTTATGTCATCTTTTACCTTTTAGTTTTGTATAGTAATATCGAGTTTTTATTATTATTATTATTGTACTTTCTATTTTTCATTTGAAAAGGTGTGTAATAAATCAAAAATCCAAAAAAAAAAGATTTTGCGTTTTATATTTCCGTTAGAAATTTTCTTTTGAATACTAATTGTAGAATTGAAGAAAAAAAATTCATTTGAGGTGGTTTTTCCTTTAGGAAATTATTATCTAGAACTTAAAATAAATATTATTTTTATATTTTCTTTAGTACATTAAGACCAAAATTCAAAAAAAAAGAAAATTTTTTAGTACCTCATTAAAGGTTTTCTTTAAGATATTAATTCCAAAAATCTAAAAAAGATTTTCTTTTGATGTTCTTCTTTGAGAAATTCACGAAAAATGAAAAAAAAATTCTTTTCACAAGGACTTTAGGATATTGTACATAGGTAAAAAAAAACATGCTTCATCTTGTGTTTATCTTCAGAGTTTCTTCCTTAGGTAATCAAAACTGAAATTCAAAAATATCTTTTATCTTGTTCATTTCTCGTTCGTTTCGAATTTTTTCTTCAGGGGTATCAAATAAAAATTCAAAATATTTTTTCCTCGGTTTTTTCTTTACATTTCCTTCCTAAAAAAAGTCAAAAAAAAATATTTTTCTCTTCTAGGATTTTTCCTTAATAGAGTATTTGTTTCAAAAGAAAAAAAAATGGAAAAAAAAAATCGTTAAGCTTTACTGTAGAATAGGTTATAGGACATTAAGTCTAGAAAACTCAAAAAAAAAAAGGAGATTTGTTTCTTTTATTTCTGTTTTCTCATCAGAGTAGTCATTAAGATAAAAAAAAACAAAAGAAAAAAAGAAAAGAAAATGAGAATGTTAGTTTGTTTACTTTACTCATGATCTTCCCGAACTACGCTAATTTGATTCTCACCGGATGTGGGATACGCATGCAACCCCCATCGAGTCCAACTTCCCTTTTGCAAAAATAGCCCAAAAAGAACCAAAAATTTTATTGCTTTGGTGTAAATAAGTAAGGTGATGTCATTCTTGTCAAAAATAGCCGAATGTCCCCAAAAGGACGCCGGAAGGCTGTTTTTGCAAGAACAGCCACCTTTGGTCTCTTTTTCAAATTTTTGGCAGGTTAGCAAACACAGCCTTAAAATATTCTTCCCCCGAAGTGCTGAAAGGCCATATTTGCAAAGTCGGGTTTTATCTTTAAAAATGAAAATTTGGAAAAATGGTGTTAGCTTTTTCTTTAGTCAAATGAGTCATTATTTTGCTTAATCACCCTAATAAATGTGCAAAATGAGAACGAGTCAACATTTACCAATAACAGTCATGACCAAGATTCCTTTAGAGTTGTATATATGGTGGGTAGATCTGGGTAAATCAGGACAAGATAGGGCCAATCTCTACTTGGGAGGTCTCACCGGGTTATTGAAGATCAGGCCTAGAGGAGACATCATAAAGGCGTTAGTTACGTTCTGGGGCCCAGCTCACAACGTGTTTCATTTCTCAGATTTTGGACTCACCCCAACTTTAGAACAAATAGCTGGAGTCTGTTAGTCTGTTTTCGAGTCTGTGTTTTCATCTTACTGTCGAAGTTTGTTAGTTTCCCTTTTCGAGTCTGTTAGTGTTTTATGTTTAAATTTTATAGGATGAGTTGTTGTAATCAACATGTTTTCGCTTTATGAAAAATTTGAAAATCCCAAAATATTTTATTATTTATTTTTACATTCATCCCCCAAGAACTACGCTTGGGTTGATTCATGCGGGATCATGATATATAGGCAATCTCCATAAGATTCGATCATAACCAAAAGAAAGAAAAAAAAGAAAAACAAAAGAGAGAAAACAAAAGAGGAAAACAAGAGAGAGAAAAAAAAGAAGAAAAGAGACAGAAAATAAGAAACTGTAGGAAGGAAACAATGGCAAAACAAGAGAGAGAAATGAGAGAATAAAGAACAACGAGAAATCAAGCAAAGAAAGGCAGGATTGAAAAAAGAAGGAAAAAAGAAAAAAAGAAGTTGCAAATGGAAAGTAGGGAAAGCCGGGATGACGCAAGCAACCGATCAAATGCATAATAGAAACGGTTAACTGCTTAGGTGCATTACATTCCCCAAATGTGCGGTTGCCTATCTGTTAAACCTTGATCGCTAAAAAGTTTGTTGTTTTCATCAAGTAAAGGGCAGGTGGTTAGTTTGTTTGGCATTCTAGAAACCCACCCATATAACACCCGGTCCAAAAACAAATTGATCATGGCCAACCAAGAACTGGACGTGAATTTTCATTTGGGGAACTTAGTTCACTTTATAAACCATTGGAATCTTGAAGAAAGGCTTAAGCCAATTTTAGTTGATATTTTAATGAAATTTGATTTAAAGGCTCAATGCTTCTTTGTTTGGGCCTCATGTTTGGCCGGTTAAACATATGTGGCTTCCAGCACATCCCTCTCGAATTTAGGCTGCTTTTTGGGCCCAATCCTTTTTTAAGAAAAGGATGTTTGCTGCGTCTGTCTTGCTAGCCTAAACCATCACAAGAGTTAATTATCTGTTTTCTTATAATTGGGTTGTTGACTTGCCATAATAAGTTGAACCTCAATTCAAATTAAATTTAATGTGTCTCTTATCAAGTAGTGTTCTCCAATTAAATTGAGGCGTGCCATTTCAAACAAGACCAATATTCATGGCCCTCAAAATTAAGTGTAGAAACTCTTTTATTAAAATAATTGAGGTGTTCCATTAGCGAATTTTTCATGGCCCTCGCAAATTTGGAAGTGCGTAGTTGCTTTAGGCGCGCTATTTTAAAAATTACCTTTCTAAAATCAGGTGTGCATTTATGTGATCCAAATCCAAATCTAAGCAACGTCAAATAAAATATGTCATGGACCGGGGGTATATTTATGTGACGTGGTTCAAGATGTGTTTTAAATAACATTGAAATCTTCCTAAAAAAATTTAAATAAAAGCAGTTATAAAATTAAAATTGAACCATATGCTAAAACATGTATTAAAATCAGATAGTAGGCCAATTATAACAGTTGAGCGACCGTTCTAGAACCACGAAATTCCGGAATGCCTAACATCTTCTCCTGGGTTAACAAAATTCCTTACTCGGATTTCTGTGTTCGCGAACTGTAAAATAGAGTCAATTTTTTCCTCGTTTCGGGATTTGAACCGGTGACTTGGGACACCATAAAATTATCCCAAGTGGCGACTCTGAATTTAATGAATAAACAATCCCGTTTTGATTCTCACTTTAAGTTTGAAAAAACTCCCTTATATACCCTTCATGGGGGTAGGAAAAAGGAGGTGTGACAGCTCTAGCGACTCTGTTGGGGACAAGAACCCAGAATCTCTGGTTCAGGGTTCAAGAATTCGAGCTTAGAATTATTGTTATATTTGGCTTTATTTATTATCTATTTTTAATTACATGTTTGAGTCTAATGTGCTAAATGTTACTTTTTACTGCTTTGATATTATCTGAACTGTATATAAACTGCTACGAAACCCTTCTCTTCTTATCTTCGGGGATGTGCACGCTGGCGTGACTCCCTATTCTGTTAAGTGTCATACCTTGAAATAAGCAAGAGGCTCGGACATGTTACAAAATCGGATGGCCTTTTGGTACCCGGTACGTGGCTCCCTCCTCGGCTCGAGTTGTCCGCTTGGGTGCACAAGTCTAGAACAGTATACCCAGGTTTTATACTTAGAATAACTCAGCATCATGCCGGATTGTGACGACCCAAAGGGTCATCACTTATTTTCTTATCCATTCCGAGCTTCTGAGGCATGAAAACCTCATTTATAGTCGCCTCGATTTGTGTGCGATGTCCGTACGCGTAGCTGGAAGTTCAAATATGAAATTCTGTGAAAATTTGCTAAGTTTTGATATTAAAATGAATAAATTTGACTATGGTCAATATTTTGGGTAAACAGATCCGGACCCGTAATTTGACGGTCTCGGAAGGTCCATAAAAAAAATGGGACTTGGGTGTATGCTCGAAATCGAATTCCGAGGTCTCAGGCCCGATAAAAGAATTTTTGAGTAAAATTGTTTTCTGAAAATGTTTAAGGAAAATAAAAATAAAATTTGATTAAAAGTGATGGTATCGAGTCCGTATTTTGGTTCCGGCACCCGGTACAGGTCTTATATGTGACACAGATCCCTAGTAGGAACGTTTGTTTGCATCATGTGCATTGGGCTTTGGGGACTCAACACAGGGGTTGGGTCCGTCTAGGACAGGTATGCCCAAAAATAAAATACCATCATGATGCATTTTAGGTGCTACATGTTGCAATATTCAAAGGGTAAAAGGGTCATTTGGAGGACCAATGATAGTTGAGGGAAAATGAAAAAGAAAAAAAAAAGAAAAAAAAAGAGGGTGAGGTGTGAAAATAAAGCAAGTAGGCCCAGTTATGTTTTCTGTCATATTTTTGTTAAGAAAAGACAAAAAAAATGAAAAAATCAAAAGATTTTATATTTTTTCATCATTTTCCGAAAATCAAAAAAAAAATATCCAAAAAGATTTTACATGTTTCATCATTTTCAAGGAAAAGACAAAAAATATATTTTTTCTAAATTAGTTTTTTTTTAAAATTCTCGACCGTATCCAATCTGCCCGAACTACGCATGCCTGATTCTTATCTTTCGGGGCGTGATAGTAGGCAACTCACATAGGATCTGGTCTTCCTAGTAAATCTTAGGTTCTTGGCTTTGCGGGGACTTAGCCAAATTTTGCACTTCTAATCACCTTCTGGCCACGTAAGTCATTTTGCAAAACTAGCCTCAATCATGTGTTGCATGTATCTAATAGGGAGTGTATTATCTCACATAGTATTGGTGAAAGTTTTCTCATACAGTTGTGGATCTACTTACCGAAGTTTGAGCATGACAGAGCCCCAGGACCATCTAGTCAGGATCGCTCGTTCAAGAGTGGATTAAAAGGAGATTTTTTTTTCTTTTTTATGTTTTCTGTCTGTTTTTCTTTTTATGTCATCTTTTACCTTTTAGTTTTGTATAGTAATGTTGAGTTTTTTTTAATTATTATTATTATTATTATTATTATTATTATTATTATTATTATTATTATTATTATTATTGTTATTATTGTACTTTCAATTTTGCGTTTGAAAAGGTGTGTAATAAATCAAAAATTCAAAAAAAAAAGATTTTACGTTTTATATTTTCGTTAGAAATTTTCTTTAGAATACTTATTGCAGAATTTAAAAAAAATTCATTTGAGGTGGTTTTTCCATAAGGCAATTATTATCTAGAACTTAAAATAAATATTATTTTTATATTTTCTTTAGTACATTAAGACCAAAAATTAAAAAAAAGAATTTTTTTTAGTACCTCTTTAAAGGTTTTCTTTAAAATATTAATTCCAAAAATCTAAAAAAGATTTTCTTTTGATGTTCTTCTTTGAGAAATTCATGAAAAATGAAAAAAAAATTATGTTCGCTAGGACTTTAGGATATTGTACATAGGTAAAAAAAACATGCTTCATCTTATGTTTATCTTCAGAATTTCTTCCTTAGGTAATCAAAATTGAAATTCAAAAATATTTTTTATCTTGTTCATTTTCGAATTTTTTCTTCAGGGGTATCAAAGGAAAATTTAAAATATTTCTTCTTCGATTTTTTCTTTAGATTTCCTTCCTAAAAAAAAGTCAAAAAAAATATTTTTCTCTTCTAGGATTTTTCCTTAATAGAGTACTTGTTTGAAAAGAAAAAAAATTAGAAAAAAAAATCGTTAAGCTTTACTTTAGAATAGGTTATAGAACATTAAGTCTAGAAAACTCAAAAAAAAAAGGAGATTTGTTTCTTTTATTTCTCTTTTCTCATCAGAGTAGTCATTAAGGTCAAATAAAAAAAGAAAAAAAAAAGAAAATGAGAATGTTAGTTTGTTTACTTTACTCACGATCTTCCCGAACTACGCCAGTTTGATTCTCATCGGATATGGGATACGTAGGCAACCCCCATCGGGTCCAACTTCCCTTTAGCAAAAATAGGCCAAAAAGAACCAAAAATTTTATTGCTTTGGTGTAAATAAGTAAGGTGATGCCATTCTTGTCAAAAATAGCCGAATGTCCCCAAAAGGACGCCGAAAGGCTATTTTTGCAAGAACGCCCACCTTTGGTCTCTTTTTCAAATTTTTGGCCGATTAGCAAGCACAACCTTAAACTCTTCTTCTCTGAAGTGCTGAAAGGCCGTATTTGCAAAGTCGGGTTTCATCTTTAAAAATGAAAATTTGGAAAAATGGTGTTAACTTTTTCTTGAGTCAAATGAGTCATGATTTTGCTTAATCGCCCTAATAAATGTGCAGGATGAGCACGAGTCAAAATTTGCCAATAACAGTCATGACTAAGATTCCTTTGGAGCTGTATATGTGGTGGGAAGATCTGGGTAAATCAGGACAAGATAGGGTCAATCTCTACTTGGGAGGTCTCACCGGGTTATTGAAGATCAGGACTAGAGGAGACATCATAAAGGCGTTAGTTACGTTATGGGACCTAGTTCACAACGTATTTCATTTCTCAGATTTTGAACTCACACCAACTTTGGAAGAAATAACTGGATATATTGGGAGCACTGAAGTTCCTCTGAGACACAAGTATTTGATTACCCCAAGTGTCGTCGTTGTACACAGGTTTCTAGATTCCTTAAAGATAAGTAGGGGGTCCACAACCCAGATTTGGTAGCTGGTTTTTCCACTTCGCAGTTTATATGCTAGCAATACGGACATATAGGGGGTTTAACAATCGGGAAAGCAAAATTTGCAGCAAAGGGAATCGCCTCAAAAGGGAAGAACACATGTGCTTTGCTTTTATGGTGGTATTCTTGGGTCTTCTAGTGTTTCCCAGGAAAGATGGGAATATCGATATACGGATAGCTAAGATTGTCATCACTTTGCTTACTCAGGCCAAAAGCACCCTTGCACCCATGATAGTGTCTGAAATCTTTCGCTCTCTCACAGCCTGTAAAGCCGGATGAGACTTTTTTGAAGGGTGCAACCTGTTGCTACAAATATGGATGATTGAACATCTATGTCATCGTCCTCAATACATAAACTATGGGTCGACAGAGAAAAGCTGCATAGAGGAGTTTTATACAAGGGTTGACAGTTTTAGCATGCCAGAAGGGGTCACAGAATGGATATCATGTCTCCGTTCCGTCATTGCAAATCAATAGAATGGACGTTTGGGTGGCTTCCTATAGATGAAATCATATACATGCTAGCTACCGGGCTTCACTTCCTCCTGATGGGTCTCAGAAGTATCCAGCCTTACGCCCCATACCGGGTTTTGAAAGAGCTGGGGAGATGTCAAATAGTTCCGAAGGATGAAGACCTTGGTACGCAGGTAGTTGAGATTGGTTCTAACTGTCAATTTCATGAAGCAGCAATTCGCCAGATTTGGAGTGAGTGCTAGTACTTGAAGAATTTGTCGAGGCGTCACAAGCACAGTGGGATTGGGCAGCCAAAGAAAATGAGTATAGGGACACTATAAGCAAGTTGGAAAAGCAAGTCAAGGACCTTCAATTTGAGAGTGGTTTGCAAGTCGCTGCGGATGAGGGTGAAAAGAAAAGTTATCCAAAGAAAATTAGGCCCTTTGAGCCCAGATTTAGGAAATGAAAATAGCAGTCGAAAACCCTGCCATAAGTGCAAAAGATGGAAAGCTTATAGATAACCTTAGGCAGAAGGTGAGTGAGTATTGTTTTGATTTGAACAAAGTAGAAGGTGAACTAGCAAGGGCTCGAACAAAATTGGCCAAGAATGCGGAGGAACGAGCGCGCTTGGTTAAACAGTTAAAAGAGAAATATAACAATGAGGTTTTGGGATTGAAGAAAAAGGTCACCATCTTTGAGAACAAAATGATCAAGTAGGCAAAAGACTTTAAGGCAGAAAGAGAACACTATTATGCAGCAATGGCATAGTTAGAAAGAGATCTGCAACAACTTCAAGAATAGAATCATATAGCGGAACAAACTCTGGAAGCTAGGGCCCAGCAGATTGGGCGTTTTTTGTAAGAAAAGGGCGTCATAAAAGAAAGGGTTAGAAGGATCGCCAACAACATCGCAATGAAATGCAGTAAGTGTGAGGACATGACCAGATCCATGTTCTTTGCCACTGTAATGACCTTTGTCCACCAGATAATTGAAGATCTCTATCATCTCTAAAGGGACTTGGCGCGTAGGCCCGTGGCGAGACCGACTGATATCCCGCGGGCCCCAGGAGCAGTTGAGGCATTAATGTATTCATAATTTTTACTCGAGTTTGTATTTTCTTTCTGTTGGAGTCTGTTAGTCTATTTTCGAGTTTGTGTTTTCATCTTTCTGTCGGAGTTTGTTAGTTTCCCTTTTCGAGTGTGTTAGTTTTTTATGTTTAAATTTGATAGGATGAGTCGTTGTAATTAAAATGTTTTCACTTTATGGAAAATTAGAAAATGCCAAAATGTTTTATTATTTATTTTTACATTTATCCCCCAAGAACTACGCTTTGTCTGATTCATGCGGGGTTATGATACGTAGACAATCTCCATAAGATTGGATCATAACCAAAAGAAAAAAAATGAAAGAGAGAAAACAAAAGAGGAAAAAATAGAGAAAAAGAGAAGAAAAGAGAGAGAAAACAAGAAATTGTGGGAAGGAAACAATAGCAAAACAAGAGAGAGAAATGAGAGAATAAAGAACAACGAGAAATCAAGCAAAGAAAGACAGGATTGAAAAAAAAAAGAAACAGGAAAAGAGAAAAAGAGAAGTTGTAATTGGAAATTAGGGAAATCCGGGATGACTCAAGCAACCGATCAAATGTATAATAGAAACGATTAACTGCTTGGGTGTATTACATTCCCCAAATGTCTGGTTGCCTATCTGTTAAACCCTGATCACTAACAAGTTTGTTATTGCCATCAAGTAATCGGCATGTGGTTAGTTTGTTTGACATTCTGGCAACTCACCCATATAACACCCGGTACAAAAACAAATTGATCATGGCCACCCAAGAACTGGACGCAAGTATCGTCGATCCGTCGAGAGAGGGGGAAGAGACGAATGTCAATCTGAAAGAAGAGTTTTATAAGCTGAAACAACAGATGGCCGAGATGTATCAAGCCTGGACAAAAGGGCATCCACCACCACCTTACCCCGCCAACCCTGCTTTCATCCCACCATTGGCTCAGTCCCAGGAACCTCCCACTGCCGATTCATCTCTGGCCTTTCCCATTTACCACCTCTACCAGAGCACCACTTCCCAGACACCACAAGCTCCACCACCCAAACCAGTTCCATACCCTCCTCCACCAGCCACTCCTATTTTGGTGGCAACCCCACCCACTACACTCTACCGATCTTCCAACGAGCCCTTATTTCAGGCCCACGATAACCAATATTACCCCCTGGAGCCCACTTTCAAGGCTCTAAAACCCCATTCTTACACTCCTCGCTTCGATCTCCCTGTGGAAATTGAGAAACCATCTAAAAATCCTGAGCAAGAGGAGATGTTCAGGAAGGTTAAGAGCCTGGAACAGTAATTCGGGAACATACAGGGGTTGGGAGGTCAGGTAAGTGTGGCTTACAAAGATCTATGTTTATTTCCAGATGTTCAGTTGTCGATGGGGTTTAAGATGCCCAAGTTTGATTTGTATGATGGGCACAGTGATTCGGTGGCACACTTGAGAGGTCTTTGTAGCAAAATGAGGGGAGCTGGAGGGAAAGACGAGTTACTAATGGCGTATTTCAGTCAAAGTTTGAGTGGTTCGGCGCTGGAGTGGTACACTCGGCAGGATCACGGAAAATGGTATACATGGGATGATCTAGCCCAAGCATTTGCATGTCATTTCCAGTATTACCTCGAGATTGTTTCGGATCATCTGTCTCTAATAAAGATTGAGAAAAAGAATAATAAAAGATTTATGGAGTATGGTTTTCGGTGGAGAGATCAAGCAGCGAGAGTTGCCCCTCCAATGAAAGAAAGCAAAATGGTGGATTATTTTCTGTAGGCCTTAGAACCTACTTATTATGGCCATTTGGTATCAGCTATAGGCAAGTCCTTCAATGAAATAGTGAAGATGGGCAGTATGGTAGAAGATGGGCTTAAGTCAAACAAAATCATGAACTATTCGGCTATTAAGGCAACTACCCAGGCTATTCAGAGCGATTCTGGAGGAGTAACCGGAAAGAAGAAGAAAGAGGATGTGGCAACGATTGATGCAGGAGCTTGGTTCGGACATAGGGGCTCGTCCCACCATTATAATCAGCCTCGACCCCACCACCAAACCTACCCCCAAACCCCGTGTAATCCACCCCAACATTACTACCCATCACCAGACCCTCATTTTTCTGTCCATCACGCCCAAACATACACTTAACCTCCCGCCTACGCACAATAGCATGCGCCAGCCCCACAAAATACCTACCTACCCCCACGAGCCTACCGAAACCCTCATGTACCAGGTTTTTGGCCCAGTCAAACATTTAAGAATGAGAGGTTGTAGAGGAAGAAAGCACTCACTCTATTGGGAGAGTCCTATACCAGTTTGTTCCACAGGCTAAGACAATTGGATATGCTGAGGTCAATCGAGTCAAAATTGCCAAATCCTCCTCTAGAGAATCTTGATTATTCTGTAAGCTGTGAATATTGTTCTGGTACTCCAGGGCATGATACAGAGAAATGCTGGCACTTGAAAAATGCTATCCAGGAGCTCATTGATACAAATCAGATTGAAGTCCAAGCTCCGGAGGCACCCAACATCAACTAGAACCCGCTGCCAACCCATCAAGAGACAAACATAATCGAGATAATGCATAAAGGAGGGGAGCCCAAGAAGCCTTCACAGACCATCATGATGATTCGGTCCAGTGAGATCAAGCCAGTTGAAAAATCAACAAGTAGGAGATGAGTGATCAAGTTGAGCGGGACAAACGGTGAACCATCTGTGGTAGTCAAGAAGGGGTGCTCAAGTGATGTTGCAGCAAAATAAGAAAGGTCAAAAGTGGTTGTGCGAGGAGTGGCAAACAAGCCTGTCGTAATTGTAGAGGGTGCCCGCACAGATCCTGTCATTATCAAGCCTGTAACCCAGATACCGATAGTCAACAGCAAGGCTATTCCGTGGAACTACGAACGAGTGACAGTGACCTACAAAGGAAAAGAAGTTAAAGAATAAGTCAATGAGGCATATGGATTAACTCGTTCCGAAAGATTCTTCACCTCGGAAGAGTTAAGAAAAGCTAAAACCTTCAAAGATAACCCAGTTCTAGTGAAGAACGTTGTGATTGAAGAAGAGGTAGAGGAGTTTCTGAGAGAGATGAAGGTGCAAGACTATTCCATCGTGGAGTAGTTGAGAAAGACGCCTACTCAGATTTCACTGTTGTCATTGTTAATCCATTCAGAAAAGCATCGTCGGTCCTTGATGAAAATCCTGAACGAGGCTCACGTTCCCGATAAAATCTCAGTGAACCATCTAGAAAAGATAGCCAACAAGATATTTGAAGTGAACAGAGTCACTTTCTCTGATGATGAGTTGCCCGTGGAGGGTACTGAGCATAACAGAGCCCTCTATCTTACGGTGAAATGTGAAGACTCTGTGGTTACCAGGGTAGTGGTTAACAACGGTTCCAGTGCAAACATTTTCCCTCCCTCTACTCTGGACAAGTTGAAAGTGGATGATGAAAGGATTTACAAGAACAGTGTCTACATTCTGGGATTTGACGGCAGAGGGAAAGATTCAGTTAGTGATATAGTGCTCGAGTTAACAATAGGACCAGTTGAATTCACCATGGAGTTCCAAGTGCTGGATGTAGCCGTTTCCTACAATCTGTTATTAGGTCGACCTTGGATTCATGCCGTCACAGCAGTCCCGTCCACTCTGCACCACATGGTCAAATTCGAATGGGATAGACAGGAGATCGTCGTGCATGGCGAGGAAAATTTTTGTGCCCACAGTGATGCCATTGTCCCGTTCATTGAGGTTTGAAGATGACAAAGGGCCATGGGTCTATCAGGTTTTTGAAATAGTGTCAGTCGAGAAAATTCCAGAAGGGAAATGCCTTCCAATGCCAAAGGTAACGGCCGCATCAGTCATGGTGGCCTTTGAAATGCTAAAAATGGTTTTGTACCTAGTAAGGGTCTGGGTGCATCTCTGTAGGGTATCATACAACTGATGTTTCTCCCTAAAAACTTGGGTACATTTGGTCTGGGATTCAAACCCACAGCCACAGATGTGAAAAGAGCTAGATAGTTGAAACAGAGGGTGTGGGTCCTTCCAAAGCCTATCCCACGTCTATCCAGATTGTTTGCCAAGCCTGGTGCCTGGAAGCACCCAGTGACAACAATTCCCAGTACTGTGGTTGACTTTGATGAAGAGTTAATTGAAAGGATCGAGAGGTTGTTTGACGATGTGAACATGGTGGAAGTTGGAGAGGGTTCTAGCAAAGCAGATGTGCAGTTTATTGGGCCGAGTGCAAAGCTTAACAATTGGGAAGCTACTACTCTCCCTACTCGGAAGGAGTTTTAGCAGTTTGCTTTGATTTATCTAGATTATTCCAGGGTTGTAATTCAGATTCTATGTTCCGTCTATTTGGATGTATAAACCTTGTTATCTTTTGATTTCAATGAAATGCAATTTCCCTTTTCCATCATTCCTGATAATTTTTTTTTTTTCTTTTCTTCCTTGTACAGTTCTTTTTATGGTGGTTTCAATGACATGACATGCATGAGGAATCTTCGGCTCAGTCTTAAAAGCCAATCTAATTCTGAAATAATAATTCAAGAAATAGAGTGTGATGATGAATCAAAATATGATGAGGATGATGCCTTTGAAGAGATTAGTAAAGAATTAAGCCATTTTGAGGAAAAACTCAAGCCTAACCTGAATGATACAGAAGCAATCCATTTAGAGGACCCAGATAATATCAGATAAATTAAGATAAGTGTCCATCTTGAACCGCAAATCAGGGAAGAGAAAATTAAAGCACTGTTTGAATACAAAGATATTTTTTTATGGTCATATGATGACATGCCGGGTCTAAGCATTGACTTGGTGGTTCACAAATTTTCCACTGACCCGACATTCCTTCCTGTCAAGCAAAAGTTGAGAAAGTTCAAAACTGACATGAGTGTGAAGATTAAAGAAGAGGTCACAAAGCAGTTTGATGCAAAGGTCATTAGAGTTACACGGTATCCCACTTGGTTAGCCAATGTTGTACCTGTGCCAAAGAAGGATGGTAAGACCAGAGTGTGTGTTGATTACCGTGATCTCAACAAGGCAAGTCCAAAGGACAACTTCCCACTGCCAAATATCCACATTTTGATTGATAATTGCGCCAAGCATGAGATTGGATCTTTTGTGGATTGCTATACAGGCTATCATCAGATCTTAATGGATGAGGAAGATATGGAAAAGACGGTGTTTATCACGCCATAGGGAACGTATTGTTATTGGGTCATGTCATTTGGTTTGAAAAATGCTGGGGCAACTTACATGAGGGCAATGACAACCATATTCCATGACATGATACACAAGGAGATCGAGGCTTATGTGGACGATGTGATCATAAAGTCTAGGAAGCAATCTGACCACGTCAGAGATTTGAGAAAGTTCTTCCAAAGACTTCGCAGGTACAATCTTAAGCTCAATCCTGCAAAGTGCGCATTCCATGTTCCATCTAGAATACTGCTGGGATTCATCGTCAGCCATCGGGGTATTGAATTGGACCCTTCAAAGATCAAAGCTATCCAAGAATTGCCACCTCCAAAGAACAAAACTGAGGTAATGAGTCTGTTAGGGAGGCTGAACTATATCAACAGGTTTATTGCTCAACTCTCGATAACTTGTGAGCCTATCTTCAAGCAGTTAAAGAAGGATGTTGCGGTAAAGTGGATAGATGAGTGTCAGGAAGCATTTGACAAGATAAAGGGGTACTTGTCAAACCCTCCTATGTTGGTCCTACCAGAACCGGGGAGACCTCTGATTCTGTATTTGACAGTCGTGGACAATTCATTTGGTTGTATGTTGGGTCAGCATGACATACTGGCAGGAAAGAGCAAGCCATCTACTATCTCAGCAAGAAGTTCACAACTTATAAGGTTAAGTACACTTACCTTGAAAGGACATGGTGCCCCCTATCTTGGGTAGCACAGAAGTTGAAGCATTATTTGTCATCTTACATTACTTACCTCATTTCTCACTTGGATCCGTTAAATTATATCTTTCAGAAGCATATGCCTACAGGGAGACTTGCGAAGTGGCAGATTTTGCTCACAGATTTTGACATTATCTATGTGACTCGGACCGCTATGAAAGCTCAAGCATTGGCTGATTATTTGGCCGAGAACCCGATCGATGAAGAATATGAACCGTTGAGGACTTACTTTCCTGATGAAGAAGTGATGCATATTGATGAGCTAGAGCATACTGAAAAACCAGGTTGGAAACTTTTCTTTGATATGGTTTCTAACTTGAAAGGAGTCAGAATAGGGGTTGTGCTTATTTATGAAACAGGGCATCACTATCCTGTTACGGCTCAGCTTTGTTTTTATTCTACCAACAACATGGCTGAGTACGAGGCATGTATTTTGGGTTTGAGGTTAGCTGTAGACATGGGTGTCCAGGAAGTCTTGGTCTTGAGAGACTCGGACCTTCTGGTACATCAGATTCAAGGAGAATGGGAAACACGGGATTTAAAACTCATACTGTACCGATAATGTTTGCATGATCTTTGTCAACGGTTTCGATCAGTAGAGTTCAGGCCTATTAATGAGGTTGCATATGCTTTGGCTACTCTAGTGTCAATGTTATATCATCCAGATAAGGCTTATGTTGACCCTTTGCATATTCAGGTCAGCGATCAGCATGCTTACTGTAACATGGTGGAAGAAGAACTTGATGGTGAACTGTGGTTCCACGATATCAGGGAGCATATCAGGATTGGGGTGTATCCATTACAAGCCACAAGTGATTAAAAGAGAACAATTCGTCATTTGGCAAGTGGATTTTTCTTTAGTGGAGGAGTTTTGTACAAAAGGACTCCAGATCTTGGATTGTTAAGATGCATAGATTCCAGGCAAGCCACTGCTATCATGATCGAAGTACATTCTGGAGTCTGTAGACCGCATATGAGTGGGTACGTTCTAGCAAAGAAGATTCTCCGAGCAGGTTATTATTGGCTCACCATGGAGCGAGATTGTATCAGTTTTATGTGCAAATGTCATCAATGACAAGTACACAATTTGATTCATTCTCCTCCATCTGAATTACACACGATGTCCGCACCATGGCCCTTTGTTGCTTGGGGTATGGATGTCACCGGACCAATTGAGCCAGCAGCATCCAATGGGCACAGGTTTATTTTGGTAGCCATTGATTATTTTACCAAGTGGGTTGAAGCTAAAACTTTTAAGTCTGTGACCAAGATAGCGGTGGTCGATTTTGTTCACTCAAATATCATTTGTCGGTTTAGGATCCCAAAGGTGATCGTCACAGATAATGGTGCTAATTTCAACAGTCATTTGATGAAAGAGGTATGTCAATAGTTTATGATTATGTATCACAATTCCACCTCATACCGCCCCAAAGCAGTTGAGGCAGCCAACAAGAACATAAAGAATATACTTTGGGAAATGGTGGAAGGTTCCAAGCAATGGCATGAGAAGTTGTCATTTGCATTGTTGGGTTATCGTACTAGTGTTTGCACTTCAATGGGCACAACTCCTTATTTGTTGGTATAAGGCACAGAGGCGGTGATACCCGCGGAAGTTGAAATCCCATGCCTCCGAATTGTTGCTGAAGACGAAATTAATGATGATGAGTGGGTCAAAACCCACCTGGAGCAATTGAGTTTGATCGATGAGAAAAGATTAGCAGTAGTGTGTCATGGCCAGTTGTATCAACAGAGAATGGCAAGAGCATATAACAAGAAGGTGCATCCACGAAAGTTTGAAGTGGGTCAACAAGTATTGAAACGTATCCTTCCACATCAGGTTGAAGCAAAAGGCAAGTTTGCCCCAAATTGGCAGGGGACGTTCATCGTAACGAGAGTGTTGTCCAATGGTGCTTTGTATTTAATAGACATAGAAGGCAAATGTGTAGATATGGCTATCAATTCTGATGCAGTCAAAAGATATTATGTATGATTTCTCTGGTTTAAATTGTATTTGTTTGTACTTAGCATGTTTCGAAGATTGAAATGACGAAATTGTGTTCTGCTATCTAAGCACTTTATCCTTTGTTACCCCTTTTGAGCCTTATTTATTTCCTTTCATACCCCTCTTTTGGAATCAGTAGCAAAGCTCATAAATGCAAGCGCAAAAGATAAGTAAAGAAAAAGAGAGAAAATAAAGAAAAAAGAATGAAAAAAAAGAAAGAAAAAAGGAAGAAAAGAGAAAAACAACAAAACAACAAAAAGAAAAAAGGAAGAATAAAGAAGAGAAAGAAAAGAAAGAGAAAAGAGAAAATCACAACAAAACAAAGCAATTCTTATGTCATGAACTACGTTCGACCTGATTCCTTTTAAGGATACGTAGGCAGCATCACGGTTCGGTCCCATCAAAATAAAAATCCAAAGTCCCCAAGCAAAAAAATCGGGACAGAAGTTGTTGTTGTTGTTAGAAATCTGATTTCAAAAGTTGTAATTTTGAACCCAGTCGAGTCGTTTTGAGCCTTTTGATACCCTTTCTTTCTAACCTTATCAAAAAGCTCACATTACAGTCCAAAGAAAGACCTTCCAATCAGTCTTCAAGAGATGTCAAGTCGAGCAAGCGGAGGTGAGTCATATTAGGGGCAATACTCTAGTCCAAAAAGAAAAAATAAAAAATGAGAGAGTCTTATTGGTGAAAACCTTCACGGGCACCTTAAGGCGAAAATGAGTTGAGAGATGAACAAATGAGACAGGTTTGTTGGAGAAAACCATTCAGGGCACCGCAGGCCAAACAAGGTTAGTCTTTTGGTGAAGAAATTGGGTTTGAAAGATCTCGGGGCATAAAGTACGGCAGCTGAAAGTTGATTGGTTAGATAGAGTGGGCCGATTAATTCGAAATGCATGTCATGATCATTGGTACCAGCTGTTCCACTCAGATAAGTCTCTTTTCTTTTTCCCCTTCAAACGGTTATCCAGTTTTGGATTTTTCTTCCTTGTTCCTAGCTCTCAAATTCATTGCATTTCATTTCTTTTGGATTTATTTCTCTAA
Organism: Nicotiana glauca; assembly: GCA_026770625.1. Lineage (NCBI taxonomy): Eukaryota > Viridiplantae > Streptophyta > Magnoliopsida > Solanales > Solanaceae > Nicotiana > Nicotiana glauca. The sequence goes on from MU712770.1 coordinate 117,670, forward strand.
GTTATTTCCAATGCCAGTTCTGTTTAAGTAGACAAGAAAGAATTTCAAAGCTCACTACCAACTTCCAATATTGCACAAAGCATAATGCGGCCAGAGCATACCAAAGATAGCATGATGTGAAGTGGAAAATAAGGTGTCAAGGAAAGTTCCATTGATTGAAGGGTTTAGTAATCTTGTGGGATATATAGAGGTTCAAGTAGAAAGGTCAGAAATGTAAAACAACGGTTTGGGTGTAGGACACTCAGGTCATCCAAGGTCTTGTGGTTGAGGATCAATTAGAAAGTCAAACAATTCTGGGCCAGTTCAAGGCAACCGGTCAAAGCAAAGCGCGGCAGTGGAAAATCCACCTTCAGCAAGAATGCCACAAACTAACCACTACATTTTAAACTGACAAGATTTTTCTTTGATTTGAAACACGGGCAGGAAATTTTGTCTGTTTCAGAGAAACCCTCCATAAGGAAAAACAAGCATCAGACAGGTTTGATCATAAATTCTCAGGACCCTCCTTGAAAATAGAACCTAGTTTAAAATTCAAAATAATCATGAGTAGCAAAATCTAGCATAAATGCACCCCAAAGGAATGTAAGTTCGCTTCAAAGTTTTCATGCTTGAGATAGGATTCAATTAGGAGTTTTCAGGACCCTCCTGAATACTGGGACTTAGCTTTAAGATTTCTATTAGATAACAAGATTTAGCGTAAGTTCTACTGTAGGGTAGTATAATTCAGCCATAAAAGTTGTCACTCTTAAGATAAGACTTGATTTTTGATTTTTAGGACCCTCCTGGATAATAGGATGTAGTTTTAAGACCTTCTTAGACAACAAGATTTAGCGGAAGTCATAGCTTTAGAAGATATAATTTAGCTTTAAAATTGTCATTTAACTAGGAGTTTTTAGGACCCTCCTGGATAACGGGACCTAGCTTTCAAATCCTTAGTGATATTTGGTAATATAATTCAGTTAACATTCATAGATGTGCCCAGCTACCAAACTGGGGCCGAAAATTTTCTTTGTTTTGTCTATTTTGTTGAAATCAGGAGCCCACCTGAAGAACAAAGCAGCATTTCAAGTGTTGGTAATCAGGATCCCACCTGGAGAACAAAGCAATTCAAGTGTTGGTAATCAGGAACCTACCTGGAGAACAAAGCAATTCAATGTTGATAATCAGGAGCACACCTGAAGAACAAAGCAATTCAAGTGTTGGTAATCAGGAGCCTTTCTGGAGAACAAAGCAATTCAAGTGTTGGTAATCAGGAGCCCACCTGGAGAACAAAGCAATTCAAGTGCTGGTAATCAGGAGCCCACCTGCAGTACAAAGCAATTCAAGTGCTGGTAATCAGGAGCCCACCTGGAGAATAAAGCAATTCAAGTGTTGATAATCAGGAGCCCACCTGGAGAACAAAGCAATTCAAGTGTTGGTAATCAGGAGCCCACCTGGAGAACAAAGCAATTCAAGTGTTGGTAATCAGGAGCCCACCTGGAGAATAAAGCAATTCAAGTATCGGTAATCAGGAGCCCACCTGGAGAACAAAGAAATTCAAGTGGACCACATGGAGAACAAAGTAATTCAAGTGTTGGTAATCAGGAGCCCACCTGGAGAACAAAGCAATTCAAGTGTCGGTAATCAGGATCCCACATGAAGAACAAAGCAATTCAAGTAATCATGAGCCCACCTGGAGAACAAAGCAATTCAATTGTCGGTAGTCAGGAGCCCACCTGAAGAACAAAGCAATTAAATCTTCAGTAGTCAGGAGCCCACCTGAAGAACAAAGCAATTCAAGTGTCGGTAATCAGGTGCCCACCTGAAGAACAAAGCAATTCAAGTGTTGGTAATCAGGAACCCACCTGGAGAACAAAACAATTCAAGTGTTGGTAATCAGGATCCTACCTGAAGAAAAAATCAATTCAAGTGTCGTTAATCAGGAGCCCACATTAAGAATAAATCAATTTGAGTGTCGATAATTAGGAACCCACCTGAAGAACAAAGCAATTCGAATATCGGTAATCAAGAGCCCACCTGAAGAACAAAGCAATTCGAGTGTTGGTAATCAGGAGCCCACCTGGAGAACAAAGAAATTCAAGTGTCGGTAATCCGGAGCCCATATGAAGAACAAAGCAATTCAAGTGTTGGTAATCAGGAGCCCACCTGAAGAGCAAAGCAGCAATTCAAGTGTTGGTAATCAGGAGCCCACCTGAAGAACGAAGGGAAAACAGTCAATGTTCGAAGGAAGAAGGTTCAAGTTCAGCAATCAGGCGCCAGTGTTCGAAGCAGTCAATGCCTCACTCAGCACCCTTAATAGGTCATTCTTGTGTGCATCAGAACTTTGTAGCAAAGCAAGGATAGAAATTTATGCCAGTGTTTTGTTCAGCTGATCAATGACTGAGTATTCCTTGGCTTGTATCTTTCTCCAGAGATTATCTAGCCCGGTCTCGATGATGGTTGGCTAACTAGAGGCCTGCTTGCTTAACTCAGCCAAATGTTCCGGGGTATAAACCCTACCAATTCTCGTCATACCTTGTGCCGCAACAGCTTCTCCGAATATGACTTTGCCTTTCCTTCTTGCCTCGGCTGTGTAGTCCCAAGGTATAACATTTATATGGAATGTTGTTACAGCTAACATTGCCACTGGAATTGGCATGGCTATCTTTACTCCAAACGGAGCATGCACCTTGGGCGGTAGAACTGCAACTTCGAAGGGTGCAGGTGCATTTGCTGGCGATATAAATTCACCTCAATCAGTGGTGGCGTCTTTGCAGAGGATTGTGCTTCAAATTCAAGTGGCATGGACATATTTACCTCAACGTCCCCAGAGGGCTGAATCTGGACTACGATCGAATTAAGGGTGAATATTGGCTTCTTTGGGTCGTCACCTTTTATGATCAAACCGATCGATCCCTTGGGATCCCAATCATCCTCTATTTTAATCATGTGAACGCCTCCACCCTTGTGGTCTAGCAGAGGGTTATTGCGGACATTCAGAGCAGGTTCCTTTGCCATAATAATCTTGTTATCAATTAAAGTCTGGATCTTATCTTTCAGATAGTAGCATTCGTCAATGGTGTGTCCTTTCATGCCAGAATGGTATGCATAGGATAAATTTGGATTAACCCATTGGGAAGGGTTCTCAGGAGCAGCAAGGATAAGGGTGACATAACCAGCGACTTTGAGTCTTCCATACAACTGGTCAATAGGCTCAACAATGGCTATATATTATTTTGAAGGCCTTCGGTCAAAGTTTGGTCGAGGTCTAGGGAAGTTTTGGTGTGGAGGAGGGGATTGGTAATAGGATGGTTGAGTGTTGTAGGCCTGGTAAACATGTGCTGGTTGGGAATATTTGGGTGAAGTAGGCTGATATGTGGGAGGTGATTGATAAGTGGGTGGTGGAGCTTGGTAAGAGGGTGAGGGTGCTTGGTAGTTTGGTGTAGGCTGATATATAAGTGGAGGCATTGGGTAGGTTTGGTATTTGATGGGAGATTTGGTTCCCTATGCCACCATTAAGGCTCATACGTCCCTTTTCTTGGACACATCGCCTGACTGTAAGGCCTTGTTTGTAGCTTGCAAGGCCTCGAAATTTATAACCATACCGCTTTTAATGCCCTCTTCGATCCTTTCTCCCAGCTTGATAATGTCAGAAAATTTGTGGCCCTCGATCATCATCAACCTCTCATAATATTATGGGTCTTGGGCCCAGATGAAGAATTTGTTCATTTGTTCTTCTAAGGCGGGTCTAACCTTAGCAGCTTCGGACCTCCAACGAGTCGCATACTCACGGAATGTTTCTGTGGGATTCTTCTTTAGATTTTGAATATAGAACACATCCGGTGCATTGGTCCATAAAATCAGACGTCATGCTTACCCAGTTCGATCACTTATTTGGATCTTGGCTAATGTACCAAGATAAAGCATCTCCCTTCAAGCTTCTCATGAAAAGCTTTATGCGGATTTTCTCGTCTTTTCCTACTCCAACCAACTTGTCATAGTACGTCCTCAAAATAGACCCTTGGATCCCCTGTACCATCAAAAATTTCGAACTTATGAGGTTTGTAACCTTCGGGCAGTTCGACATCGGGCTGTATGCAAAGATCTTCGTAGTTTAGCCCTTCAATTCCCATACTCCCTTCAACACCTTGAATTCTGCTAGTCAACCTTTTAAGTTCTTCGGCTAGGTTTCTGATGAGCACGTCTTTATCATCGGACTCGGGTGTGCTTGAGATGGGCTGGGTGGAGTATGGCATAGTCTCCACATATATGGGGGTATTATGTTGGGTTTGGCAGTGGTCATTTGTGGAGTTTTGGAGCTCTGGGACGAGCAGTGGGGTGTTATTTGAGGTATGGTAGGTATTGTAGTGGTGGTGAGGAGCGGGATGAATTTGTTGCTTTGGGATATTTTGTGGCGGTGCGGGGTTCTAAGCATTTGGGAAATTAACATCTGGGGTGGTGAGGGAAAATTACAGATTTGCTAGATTCCGAACCTGGTCAAGTTCTTCCTGAAATTTCAGCAGCTTTTTTTCCAGTTGGGATGCATTTTCCTTGGGAACCAGAGTACCGTGACCATGAGTGACCTCTACCCGTTCAATTGAGTTCTCCTTTCTGGCATTGTTCAAATCTTCCATCTTCCATTTGTTCTTGTGTCTGACAGGGGGAATAGGTGGAGGGCCCCTGGATCTCGTGAAATAGGATGATGTTGCCAGAGTTCATGAACTAACCTTTGGGGAGGGGAATAAACAAAAAGTAAAAACAAAAGGTAACAAGTAAGTGAGAATTATATAAAAATGTTGCAATATTTAAACACACAGTGCGAGAATGTAAAGTGTGTCCTAATTTAGGGACCTCTTTATGCCCGAGATAGGCCTAGTTACAAGTTGATTTGGAGAACTTAGAATGCTAAATGCCTCATTTCATTGATAAAAAAAAGTAGACGAATCCCAAATCGACACTAAATAACAGGAAATAAAAGTTGCTAGTGGCCATTGGCCTTATTACATTTTATGAAGCAAAATGAAAACTCCTATCTATTTGGTCCCAGAAGGACCTTCCCCAGATTCGGCGTCCTTGGCTCCATCGAATAGATTCCCTAACTCGCGCAGCCCCAACAGCAGGTAGGCTCTGGCTAGATGTCCGCCTTCATTTCCTTCAACATTCCGGCAAACTTCGACCCTCTTGAGAAATTCTTCACCAACTCCACTATACCTCGCTCCAAATATCCTTCCATTCCTTAATTAGTTCTTGATTTGATTCCTGTATCTCACGGTTCTCGCTTTCGCATTCCCGGATCCTCTTGCGTAGTTGATTATACTTGACATGTGCTTCAGCCTTTTTATCTATGATCTTGTGGCCTTGAATAAACCCAGGTTGGCCCAGACCATTATGCTTATCCTCCAACCAACTTGAATAATAGGGAGCACAACCAGCGTGGTATCTATCTGGCTCGATGGTATCCCTCCCCATGACAATCTTGTAGTGCCACATATGTTGAGCCTGGCACTTGTAAGGAATATCGTCATCCTGGAAGTTGGCCCGGAAGTGACTCATCTTGTCGACCCTGGGTACAACTTGCTTTCTACCCGCTTGTCTCATAACCCGAAGAGGTACGTAAGGGTACATTCCTCTTAAGCCAATTAGTATCAAGAAAGGTGCATCTCTAGATCGGGCGATGAATTCCTTGGTCAAAAACCACTCGAACATCCATTGTACCTGGTCCTCAGTTAGATTTTCGAAGAGTTCGACCCATTCTCTAGCATTCTCCGGTTGGTCGAACATGTTGGGCATGTAATTCATTCGCTTTGGATGATGGTACGCGATATGATCATCCTATTCTCTTTGATTAATTTCTTTTCAGTATTCACCTTTTTAGAGATGCTCCACGAGCCAAAGTTGAAGTAGCAAATTGCAGCCTTCGAAGTGTTTGGCTCCCTATTGACACCTCTCTAGGGCTCGGTATATTTCTGCAATGATCATGGGCACGATGCTGAATGGTTGCCCACCAATTCCCTCCATTAGAGTTTTAGTTACCATATTTACTCTAGTGTGGATCCTTGCCTTCTTCATTGGAAACACGATCAATCACAGGAAGCAAAACATGAATACAAAGACCCTTCGGTGAATATGTCCCAATGATATGATGGAAAACTCGTCGGGATAGGTGCGGTAGGATTTGCTTTTATCGTACCTTTCGTACAAGTAATCAAAAGGGATATAGGAGTCTTTCAGATATGTCATTTTGGGATTCTTCTTCAAACCCATCATCTTGAGGAAACACCTACCCTTGCGGTTCTCAGGCATTAACAAACCCGGAGTTTCCCATGGTATACCGGTCAATACCCCTATTTCTTCTAGTAAGGGTGTCATTTCAATATCCCCGAAGCGGAACATGGACGTCTCATAATCCCAGAATAAAGTAGCAGCCTCTATGATCTTGTTGTTGGGTTGGATTTCCAGGAGAGAAGGTAGGTTCCCCAAGTATAAGGTAGGTTCCCCAAGTATTTCCGGACAAGATTCTGATCACTGGAGTGAAAATCCTTCCACCAGCTTAGCAGTTTGGGGTGAATGTTGGTGACCATGCCGAATCTGGGACTTTATGCCTCATATTTCTGCAAGACAAAGGGTTAGGCCCTTACCCCTACCAGACTCGACTATTTGAATATCAATAATTGGCATAAAAGCATTTAGTTCTCCAAAATTCATAGAGCGTGATGATATTCGTTTGGGTTTCAGGGAAACCCAATGGACTTTGGACAAGACTATCTTAAAGAGTCATTATACGGACAACATAACTGATTCGGCTAGGTTTGACCGTGATGCATGCACAGTTAAACAGAGTAAGGTTCTATGGGGTTATAGACTAGTACCCTTGAGCGGACAACTCAAAGGGAAAGGCGCGGAACCGTCGACTACACCGTTGATCGACTGGTTTTACTGCAAATATGCCTTTTCTGAATTTAGGGGTGATAATATCGGAAGAGCGCAACCACTTATTATAAGCGTTGCTATAGGATTTGTTTGGCACGAGTGGAATATGATGTTGAGCATAATTATGCATCAATTAAAGGCATGTCATGTATTTGCACGTTAAGAAAGTAGTAAATACAACAGTTTCATAATTTAAAGCAGTAGTAAAGGACAGCAGTAAAGAAAAGAAAAAAGGAGACAAGTCAGTTTTGCAATCAAAAAGAAAAATTGAATGCTTAAAAGAAATAGACAAATAATTATGCGTAAAAAAGCATAAATTCACAATAATAGTCTGAAAAAGTAAAAGCCTAAAAAAATCCCCAGCAGAGTCGCCATGTTGTTGCGCCCCCTTTTTCTCGCTGGCACCCCTCAGAATCCACTAGTGTGGTTCCGGGCCAGACAATTATTGTGAATTTGGGTACAATCAACATATAAGCAAATAAGGCTTAAATAAGGGGGGATTTCAACATATAAAGGTTTGAAAGTAGGCAAGATTGAAAAGGGCAATTAGGAAAGCTGATTTTTTTTTAAAAAAAAATAAAGAGTTACAATGCTAAAAAAGTAAAGAATAAAGGAAAGAGGAGTCCTAGGTTTATTAAAAATATGGATCACCCCACACAATGTTCGGTAATCACTCATAAATAAGGGACTACACGTGACATTATCGCGTGGTCGTCATATCCATATGTACCTTTCCCACCCCGTTAAGGTATTAAAGCGTGGAATGGTCTCGATTACTTATTGCATGCCATTACCCGTCCTATCCTATAAGTCCCGGAGGCACTTAGGACTACTAATCCTAAAAGTGGAGGGATATTGGGCTTATTTGAGGTTTCAAAAGGTAAAAATCTAAGGCGCCATACAAAAATACATATTGCACATTTTAGGGGGAAGCATATAAACAAGCAGAGGCTCAGTTATACCTCCTTGAACAGAAAAAGCACATAATTAGCATGACTTTCACATACTGTTTAGGTCTGATTAAATACCAAATATGAGAGAGAGCTTAAAAGTCGAGGCAGACTGATTTATTACATAATTCAGATAGGAAGCCCGACTCAGACCTGCCTGCTGGTTGTAATTAATAGAACATATTCATTTTATAGTTATTACCCTAAGGCTTGCCTAAGTGTTAAAGAGGAGTCTTATAGACATGATATCTACTGAGTTAGAAGGTAATAAGACATTGAAACTCGAGTTGAATTATTTGAAAAGCCCTATAGGCATGCTTGCTAAACTTTGGTTAAGTAAAGGCCTCAGATTATCAAAAAGAGAGGCAGAATTAACAGATTGATTACAGGTTCTGCAGATGATAGTACATATTATTACTGATTCTTAGACCTGGCATTGAGTGAAGCGAATCAGATTCGTTCAGAGACTCTTATAGGCATGCTTTCCATACATTGCTAATTTTAAACCTTATAGACGTAGCATCTAGGTGCAGAAGCTTGTTTTCAAACCTAGAGGCATGGTATCTAATGCAGAAATCGTTTTAAACTTATAGTCATGGTGTCTAAAAATGCAAAACTTGTTTTAAAACATATGAACATGATATCTAAATGCAGAACTTGTTTTAAAACTTGGTCATGCTATTTATATGTAACTGAATATGCAGAATTAGAACATTCTATAGGCATGATTTCTATATATATAAGAATATGTAGAATTGTAATAGACTTATAGGCATGATTTCTATATGTATTTGAGTATGCAGAATTGTAATAGACCTATAGGCATGATTTATATCCTTTTGCATGCATAGTTACCCACCCTTTTTTTCACTAGCCAGTCCCAAGTGTTTATTACAACTTATTACAAGCCAGAATGAATAAAATTACATCAGAAAAAGTAAAAAAAATTACAACCAAAGGAAAGTCTGATTCAGACTTCCTGTCTGAATTATGAGATGGACCAAATCAAAGACCACTGATCCAAAGCCTTTCCCCAATTTGAGTGTGTCAGAGTTCCCTAAGAGCCTCAATGGGACTCCAGGCAATGCTCACACCCAAATTGTATAACCAGAATAGAGACAAGTGCAATGTGGAAGGGCCATCCCTCAAGTGTCCAAGTTCAGAGGGAGCTCAATGGGTCCCAAGGCAAGGCTCATAAGAGGGGGGCAGAACTTAAAGTCTAAGAGAGAGTGCAAGTGAAGAAATAGAGTTGTGAGGGAATAAAGGAGAGGGAAACAGCCACAAACAAGTTAATAACTTCATGTAAATGGGGCTCAGGGGGTAGGGAAGTTGCAAAGAGCCTATGTTTGGCAAAGGTAAGCTTTGGGCATGCACAGCAATGGAGATGCTGACATGCCTATAAACCTACCAGAGCATACAATAGCAAATAATCATAGAGGTTAGGATCCCAGGGATCGAGCTTGAGTCATGGACAATAATATTCTGTACTATCATGCCTCAAGCAAACCATATCATCACACACATTGGGGTAGAGGTTTAGGATTCATGGTAAATTCATGGACAGGCAAAAAAGAAATTATAGCATGCTAAAACAAGTAATGAACTGAACATTGTGAGCACGTGATTTTTGCCCCAAGTAAATTATTCTGAAAAAATATATATAAAAATGATTTTTGTGTGGAAACTTGTTGATAATTGTGTGGAAATACCAATGTTTGTTTTTATTTTTGAAAAATAAAGCAAAGAAAATTAAAAGAAAATACATTTTTGTATTAATTAGAAAATACCAAAAAAATATAAGAAATTACTCTTAATTCTAGAAAAATTAGAGAAAAATAAAAAGAAAATACAAAAAGATAATAAATACAGGAGTAATACAAATATAGAAAAAATAATAAATAAAAATACATAATACAAAAATACAAGAAATAATAATACAAATACAAAATTGGACCTTGAAATTGGGCAGTATATTGGTCCAAATACACTATACACAGTCCAGGCCCAAAATCAAAGAGCAATCCGGCCTGCCTATACATAAATTCAAAACGATACCGTTTACAGAAGCTAAATCTAGACCGTTGATCAATTGATCAAACGGCCCAGGAATAACGGTTGTCTAACAAATAAAACGACGTCGTTAGTTTGAAATAATCGAGACCGTTCATCTGACTCATCTAACGGTTGAGGATGAGGGCCTCATTTAATCACACGACGTCGTGTGATGTCAAATGAATCCTAGCCGTTCATTCGGTCTAATCCAACGGTTGGTGCATATACACACACATTAAATATAACAAAAGGGCCGTGTATATTCATTATACACTCGTCGTCTTCATAATCAAACCCTAGCTGACCTAGGATTCTCTCCGCCATTGCCAGAAGTTTACCGGCGGCAGTTCAGTCCGGTCGTCTTTTCCGTTCACCCTTCACACCCCTAAACCCATTCCTTCTCCTCTTTCACCCCCATCACCTTAGTTTAGGCCAAACATCCCTCCTGTGCCTCAAATCTAGAAAAACAAGTCGCCGGAACCCTAGCCGGCGACCATCACTTTTGAACCAGTGTTCATCCTTAACACCATACAACCGTCTCTTCATCCTCTTTAACCCTACCTAGTTAGTTTTCCTTGAATAAGCCTCAAACCCTTAGAATATTTAAAAAACATGTCACCAGAACTTCACTTCTGCGGATACTCTTAACCCCAAAACTACCCCACCAAACCCCTAGTCTCCTACCAAGATCTTTGTCTCAAAAAAGAAGACTCAAAGAGTCTGTTTGAAAGTCCAACAGTCAAGAAAAAGCTTATGGACTCCTGAAGCCGGAAAATCAAGAACAAGAAAGAAAAATGAAGAAAAGAAGAAAAAATATAGAAAGAAAAGGAAAAGGAAAAATACACGAAAAGCTAAGTACCCAAAACCCTAGTTTTCTACTTGTGCTTCTGTTTCCCGACTTCTTCTACTCCTTCTATTTCTGAGCTTTCCTGAGTGTAATATGAAGTCTGTTACATGCTCAAATCCCTTCTGCTTTTGTTTGTTCATGAAATCAACTGTGGGTTCACATGCTATATGTTCTCTTTTCTGATTAAGTCACTAGTTAAAATCACATGCTTTGTAGCCACTTAGGGTGCTTACTTGATAGATCTAATTCTTGATTGAATGTTCTGTTAATGGATTCAACCTATATTCAATTTGTTCCTCTGAGTCCTGTTAATCGAAGTATTTAATCATAATATGGCTATATTTGTAAGACTGTCTGATACTGGTTATCATTGCAATGTGATTCTGATTTTTGACTTTTCTGAATCTCTGATTAATTAAGGGGTCAATTGGGTAATTAGTCGTAATTAGGGCTATGTCTGTAAAATTGAATGAATATTGGTTATTTCTGCAACTTAGACTTTGTTAATTAGTCTTAAGTTGCCTATGATTGAAAGACTGCTTAGTTGTGGCTGTTTGTTAAATCCAGTTCTGACTTCGACTTCTCAAAGTCTAATTGACCTAAAGGTAGGTCGAGTAAATAGGAATAAAATATAGGGGTAAAAGGGGAAGGGATAAATGGTATTCTGAAAATAATTTGAAAGGGTTAGGGGTATAAAAGGCAAAGCTGCCTGGTTCTTATGCAATTAATTGAATAATAAGAGGTATCTTAGGTATACTAAAAGGGTAAATCAGTAGAAATTAATAGCAAGTGAGGGTAGTAAAGATATTTAAGGGCAATTGGAATAATGTGGAT
>MU712772.1:0-54824 GCA_026770625.1 Nicotiana glauca
TTTGCATTATTTTCCAAAAATAAAAACAAATTATGGTATTTCCACACAATTATCAACAAGTTTTCACACAAAAATTATTTTTTGCATATATTTTTGGAATAATTTAATTGGGTCAAAAATCATGTGCTCACAGAAGGATATAGTGAAAAATCTAGCTCGGTGCCTAAACTGTCAGCAGGTGAAGTATGAGCATCAGCGGCCAGGTGGATTGCTTCAGAGGCTAGAGATTCCAGAGTGGAAATGGGAGCTGTTTAATATGGATTTTGTTGTCGGGCTCCCACGGACTTAGAGGGAGTTCGATGTAGTATGGGTGATTATGGATAGGTTAACCAAGACGGCTCATTTCATTCCAGTGGTGAATATTTATTCTTCAGAGCAGCTGGCTCGGGTTTATATTCACGAGATTGTTAGACTTCATGGCGTGACAGTATCCATCATATCTGACTGGGGTACATAATTTACATCGCGGTTCTGGAGGTTCGTACAACATGAGTTAGGCACGCGGGTTGAGTTGAGTGCAACATTTCACCATCAGCAAACGGATAGTCCGAGCGCACTATTCAGATATTGGAGTATATGTATTGATACCCAATTTTTTCTATATATTTTATACTCAGAATATTCTCAAAATAGCATGTACATGCATATATAAGCATGCCCAAGAATTTTGGTATTTTTTCCAATTTTTAAAGCTTTTTAAAATCATTTTATTATTTGTTTTAGCAGTACAAAATCCAATAATTATTCCCAAAATTATCATTTTGGTGAGTAATTTATTTCCATCCTCATATTTATACCAAAATATAATTAAGATTATTTTTGCATATTTTTATAAATTTATTTGATATTTTTAAAGCTAAATTGCATAAAATTACAATTATAACCTATATTACGATTAATAGCGTTTTACAATTATCAAATTGTTCCCAGTATTTTTATATTAATGTTTCTATATTATTAATTAGCTCAGTGCTTTCAATTTATTTTTAAAACCATTTTAACTATTTTAATTAAATTAAAAGGGGAGAAATTGGCTATTTAATATATAGCCCATTACCATTTCAATTTTAGCCAAATTAAACCCCCAATTTCCCAGCCCTATTTTTGATTTAAACCTGACCCAATTCCTAAATTACTTGCCCCTGACCCACTCAAATAACCCGCCCAGTCCTTTTCTTTTAATCTCATCCGTTGATCTAACAGATCAACGGCTCACATGCATCTTTTCCTTTTTTAATCCACCAACACCCTCAACCCTAAATCATTTCCCCTTTACCCGCCTCCCTTGAATCCCCTTCCTCTCCAATCCTCTCTGCAACCTCATTCAAACCTTATCCGTCGCCACCCAAACTAACCTTAATCCCCTTCGATTCTCATCGGAATCCATGGATTCTTAGGCCATGGAAACCTCATATTCACCTCCTACTGCTCTTATGAGCCTGATGCTTGAAGGATCAAGGACAGACTTTGAGGGTCTTCACTCAGATCTTCACTGACTCGAGGTTTTCGGCAATTTCCGGCCATCTCCGGCCTTGCTCCAGCATATTCTAGTGTCCTGAGTCTGGTTCCGACTTTATCCGACTTAGATCGGATCTTTTTAAAGACTTTCTCACTCTAGGGTTCTTTTGAAATCCTAACTATTCGAGGTTTTTCTCTGATTCTTTTTAGATCTGTTATGTATCTATGCTATGCGTGAATTTTTAAACGATTTCCCTAAGTTTTCCTTTGAAAATTGCTTTCAAAACCCTTCTTTTCCGATTTAGGGTTTTTGGAAAGTATTCAAGTGTTTTTATGATTTTTTATTTCTCTATTATTTGTATTGTTTCTCTTATTGTGTTCCTGTTCTCACTCGCTTTCTACTGTGTTATTATACTTTCTCTATTATGTTCTTATGTGTTCTTCTACTGAGTTTCATACTCCGTGATTGAATGTTCTTTTGTTGTGTTTTCTATACTCCGTCTTAGCATATTCTCCTACTATATTTTCTACGCTATGATTCTCGCCTACAATTTTCACCATGTTCTACTATCTTCATCCTCTATAAGCATGTATTTCTTCTACTGTTTCTTCTACTGTCAGTTGTTCCCTCACTACGCTTCGAAACTAATTTCTTCACTCTGTTTGATTTGATCTTTCTACTTGTTTACATGCTTTCTCATGAGCTTCTGAAAGAAGCTACTAAGCCTGTTTTTGATTACTTGCCTCTCCATCTCTGTGTTCAATTCAAGGTGGACACCCTAGAATTTGGGATTCCGCCAAGGATTCAATTATGTAGGTTAGGATTTTATTTTTTAGAAACCTAACTCTCTGCTAAACTCTCCTGCATTGGATTCTTTCTACTGATTTTACAAGGTCATGGCAAAATTCTTCGTGTTTAGGCATGCCTGTGTGCTTTTATATGTGTGTTGAATCTTTCTTTAAAAGGATTTCAACTAGAAATTGAATCAGAATCTTTTGGGGGCTTTAATTGATTGTTACTAATTTTCCTTGATTAAAAACCTTTTTCTTCACACTAAATATTTGGACTTGTGATTTCTTGGTTGTTAATTGATTCTCTTTCCTTAATTATACAACCGTGTACTTTCAGAAAAACCTTGTCCTTAAAATAACCTTTATGTATTTGCCCTCAATTGCATGCTTTGCACAAAGAGTTTGATTAATTTCTTTCCTTAGTTGCTTTTATACCCGTTTGAATTTGAATCCCTTAATTAAAGGGAGTCTTGTGTGACTGATTGAAAATCAAACTTCAATTATTTTCTTACGTTATTTCTCATGACCTTCACACTATAAATAGCCGGCCTTTTATTTTCGCAATAGACACTAAATACATTTCAGACTTCACACTTATAATTCTCACAAACTTTTCTGAATTTTCTTGTCTGCACTTTGGCTTTCACAAGACTACTGCTTTCCTTGCTTGTCTCTTTTAGAAATTGTATGTCTTGATTCAATTCCCAGCATCATCCTAATGTGTTTATTTACAGTCTTTGCGCCTATGTCTACCTTTTGCAAAATTTGACATTGAAATACCTATGTGCTACTATTTGCTTTATTTTCTTGTAGACACAAATTCCCCATCCCATTTACCCCCCATATGTTTGTAAGTGGGGACTCAGGGCATGTCAACAAGAATTGTTGCTCATGAACTGAGTTCTAACCCCCTAAGTAGGCTAAAGGGCGTGCCAGTACGTCCCATTGCTGGGTATGCCCTTGCCTACTCCCTTTCTTGAATCATGCTTGTTATGAACCCCCATATCCCCACTCCCCTATGTATGCTGAGTTAAGGTATAGCCTAGCGGGATCCCAATTGTTGTCCAAGGCTGAACCTAACCTTCAATAGGTCCTAACTCCCCAAGTTACAACTGACAAGCTGGTCAGGGGTCTGCCAGCACCCCAAAAATGCTTGGCATGACCACCAGCTTGCCATTCCCCCTCTACTGCACTTGCAATTACTCCTAGCCTCTAATTTCTGCCCCCTCCCTCCTGTGAGCCTTGCCTTGGGACCTCGAGTTCCCTCTAAACTTGGACATTTGAGGGTTGGCCCTTCCACACTGCACTGTGATCCTATAATGATATTTGGGGTGTAAGAATTGGCTGGAGTTCTTGAAGATCCTTGGAACCTTGACACATACCAAATAAGAGAAAGACTTTAAAAATCTTATCCTGGAAGTTGGTTTATCTCATATTATTAGACTCTGAGTCTGGATTAGACTGATTAGATGTAGATGTAATCACTGATGTAATTTTACTTTCTTTCTAATTCATTTGGTCTGTAATAATTACTGGGGTGGATAGTGAAAGGGATGGGATTGAATGCATGCAAAAGGGGTAGATACCATGTTTTAGGAATTACTACTTTCGAAATTTTGCATCTCATGTAGATACAATGTTTTAGGAATTACTACTTCCAAAATTCTGCATCTCATGTAGATACCATGTTTTAGGAATTACTACTTGCGAAATTCTGCATCTCATGTAGATACCATGTTTTAGGAATTACTACTTTTCAAAATTTTGCATCTCATATAGATATCATGTTTATAGGGAATTACTACTTCTAAAACCTCTGCATCTCATATAGATACCACGCTCATAGGTTTTCTGCACTTCGTATAAGTACCATGTCCATAAGTCATTACTGAAATTCCGCATGTCATATAGATAATATGCCTATAGGACTTCCTGCATTTTGCATATGCTTATGTCACTAGGAAAATCTGCTTATAGGAGTTAAATAACCAGTTGCATATAGATGACCGGCCTCTTCATGACAATAACAGCGATAAAAATCAGTAACGCCTAGAAAGCATGCCTATATGAATCATCAACTAAACCTGAATCATCCACTCGCCCCTTAAGTCTAAAATCAGTGGTAATTTGTCTAACACTCGCAGAACTTATGATCTTGTAACTGACAATTCTTTTTCTGCAATTAGTTTATTCCCCCATCTCTGAATTAATAGATATCATGCCTATAGGTCCCGTTTAACACATAGGCAAATAGTTAAGTAATTAATCAACTGTGTCAGTCTTCGATAACTACATCTAAGCAGGGCTAATTTGGACTCCCTATCTGGGAAATATGTGGTAAATCAACCTATCCTACGCCTTAATTTAATTTAGACCAAATTAGTATATGTAAGACATGTTAAACTATGTGCTTCTCTTCAATTTTAGGAGGTTCACTTGAGCCATATTCTGCTTACTTGCTCTCCCAGAACTTGCTGTACATGTTTTGAATGTCGCCTTAGAATTTTATCCTTTGAAACTCTCAAAATTCCCCCAACTCCCTCCCTTTAGGATTAGTAGTCCTATATTCCTCCGGGACTGATTGGATAGGAACGGGTAATAGCATGCAATAAGTAACGATACCATTCTGCGTTTAATAACTTAACGGGGTGGGAAGGATAGACATATAGATGATGATCATGCGATAACACCATGCGTATGATTGGCTACCGGTGTTGTGTGGTTGATCCATGTATTTTACAAACCTAGGACCCTCTTTTCCCTTATACAATTTCATTATTGTCTTATCAATGTAATTTCAGTTCTTTAAAAATTTTCTGCGTTTCAGCCCCTAAATTCCCCTTTAATTTTCTGCATTATTCTCTTCCTTCTAAAAAAACTCTATTCATTTACTCCTCTTGTTTGATTTTCTGCCTTTAGATATTCCCTTAAAACGAGCATAAAACCACCTAGTCCCTAATTTCAGCATGTTTATTAACCATTATGCATACCTACTTGCAGTCCTTATGTGAAATTAGCTTGTATGTTATTTGCTTTAAAGTCACAATTGTAGCATGGCCGGGAACCAACTAGTGGATCTTGAGGGGTGCCTAACACCTTCCCCTCGAGATAATTTCTAGCCCTTACCCAAACTCTGGTTTTCCAACTCAAAAAAAACCTTAGTGTCCTAATGTACTTAATCATTAGATGGCAACTCTTCAATTTCAATTCCAAAAACCCAAATCCCAAAAGGGAATAGAGTTGTCCTCCCAAATATCGTAAACCTGATTTCGCGAGAAAAAGGGGGTGTCGACAATATGCTTCGTGCACGTGTGATGGAGTTTGGGGATTCTTGGGATCATTTTTTGCCACTCTTGGAGTTTTCCTACAACAATAGCTACCAGTCGAGCATTCAGATGGCTCCGTATGAGGCTTTGTATGGGAGGCGGTGTCGGTCTCAGGTAGGTTGGTTTGAGCCGGATGAGGCTAGGCTATTGGGTACAGACTTGGTTCAAGATGCTTTGGAAAATATTAAATTGATTCAAGATCAACTTCATACAGCTCCATCTAGACAAAAGAGTTATGTGTATCGGAAGGTTTTCGACGTTGCATTCATGGCTGGGGAGCGGGTCTTGCTCGGGGTTTCGCCCATGAAGGGTGTTATGAGGTTTGGGAATAACGAAAACTTGAGCCCTAGGTATATCGAACCTTTTGATATTCTTGAGAGGATTGGAGAGGTGCCCTACAAGCATGCACTGCCACCTAGTCTAGCTGCAAATCGTCCAGTATTCCATGTTTCAATGCTCCGAAAGTATCACGGTGATTTGTCTCGTTGTTGGATTTCATCTCAATCCAAATGGACAAGGATTTGTCTTATGTTGAGGAGCTAGTGGCCATTTTGGACAGGCAGGTT
Source organism: Nicotiana glauca (assembly GCA_026770625.1). NCBI lineage: Eukaryota > Viridiplantae > Streptophyta > Magnoliopsida > Solanales > Solanaceae > Nicotiana > Nicotiana glauca. The sequence goes on from MU712772.1 coordinate 6,143, forward strand.
TGAAAGTTGAGGTCGAAGAACATTTCTTTAGTGGAGGGATCAACCAATCGAGGAGGCGACTAAGGAGACCAAGCATGATATGACCCAGCCGGTCATTTTGAGTATTTTAGCCCTGGTCTCATATTTTTTCCTCCTCTACTCTATATTGGGATTATGTGACCTTCTGGGGGTGTTTGTTTTTGGTTTCGGGTGAGTTTTGTAGTGAAATGGGGCACATAGTTCCTAAGTTAGAGCTTTAAGTTAAAAGAGTTAACTCGTAGTTTGACCTTTTTTTATAGATGACTCTGTAATGGAGTTTTGACGGTTCCAATAGCTCTGTACGGTGATTTGGACTTAGGAGCGCTCTGGATGTTTATTTGGACGTCCGTAGATCGTTTCGACATGAACTGGCGAAAGTTGGAAAGTTGAAAGCTTAGAAGGTCAGAAATTTTGATTGAGAGTTGACTTCATTGATATCAAGGTCAGATCCCAATTCCAGAAGTTGTCATATGTCCATAATGCCAATTATTACTTGTGTGCGAAATTTGAAGTCAATCGGAGTTGTTTTCGTATGAATCGGTATTAGTTTTGGAATTCATAAGTCCATAAGTTTCTTAGGCTTGAATCAATGCACGATTCGTGATTCTAGTGTTGCTTCGTGTGATTTTACGCTTAGAGCATGTTCGTATGATATTTTAGGACTTGTTCGTATGTTTGTTTAAGGTCCCAGGGGTCTCGGGTAATTCAGACCATGTTCGGCGCACTTCGGAACCTTAAGGATTGATGAAGATCTGGTTTCTCTACAGGTTTGGTTTCTTTCTACGTGTTCGCATAGAGGCTTTAGGAATTGCTGGAGATTTACCCTTTGCTTTCGCTAAGAAGGTCACGCGTTCACGAAGGGTTAGGAGTATGTGCACTGTGATTGCGGACGGGGAGATGCATTCGCGAAAAAGAAAAACAGGCAAAGGGGACCTCACGCGGTTTGTCTACGCATTCGTGAGTGAGGCTTCATGATCGCAAATCTTGGGAGCTTTAATCATTGCATTCGTGAGTGGGTTCTCGCGTTCCCATAATAGGAAATTTGGGCAGTAGCACTTTTGTGCTTCGCGAACGCAAGGAATTTTCCGCGTTCACGAAGAAGAAATCACTAGCAGCAGAGCTTAAATTTCAGAACGAGGGTTCTATCTCATATTTCATAATTTGGACTTAGAGAGCTCGGTGTGAGGCGAATTTTTGGGAGATTTTTAGAGAGATTATTAAGGTAAGAATTCCTAACTCGGTTTTGGTTAAATTACACGAATCTATTATTGTTTTAATCATCTAGTTAGGGATTTGAGTGAAAAAAATTGTGAAACTCCTTAGGCTAAAATTTGGGAATTTGAAAGGCGATCTGAGATCGGATATGAGTAATACCTGTATATTTGGACTCGTTATTGAATGATGTCTGGATTTTATAATTTGGTCAGGTTCCGAGGCATGGGCCTGTGTTAACTTTCTGAGTTGACTTTTTATTTCATTACAAAGATCGTAATTTTATTATTTGAAATAATTTCCTATAGTTTGTTTATATTTATGGTATGAAGTTATTTTTGCTAGATTCGAGTCGTTCGCAGTTGGATAGTCGAGGGAAAGTTCTACTAGTGGATTGATTTAGCGTGATTTGAGGTAAGTATCTTGCCTAACCTTACATAGGGATATTACCCCTTAGGATTTGTGTTGGTTGTGATAATTGTGATATGTGAAAGTCGTGCACGCAAGGTGACGAGTGTGTATATGGGTGTGACGACCCGACCCGTCATCTCATGTATTTTCGTCCCATTTTCCCTGTTTTATGCTTCTTCATGCTTCAATATATGTACTTGGTGAATTTGAGATAATTCAGATCGAGTTTGGTAGGAAATGGGACAATTAGTCTCTTTAAGGAAGAATTAGTTTGGAAAAGTCAACCGAATATTGACTTGTGAGTTAGAGGGCTCGGAATTAATTTCCGATGATTCAGTTAGTTTCGGAGAATGATTTAAGGCTTAGGAGCGCAATTGGAAGTAATTTTGGGGGCACGGTGAAGGAGTTAGCCTATTTTGGCGAAGTTAGTATTTTGGCGATTTCCGGTTGATAGGCGATATTTTGATCCGGAAGTTGGAATGAAATTCTGAGAGATTCTGTAGCTCTTTATGTCATTTTGGACTTGTCTGCAAAATTTGAGGTCATTCGGACTAGTTTTGACGTGTTTCGGCATCGGATGTGGAAGTTAGAAGTTTCAAGGTTCTTAGGCTTGAATCCGTTGTGAATTGGTGATTTCTGTGTTGTTGGATGTGTTTTTATGATTGGAACCAGTTAATATGATGTTTTAGGATGGGTTTGCACTTTTGGTTGAGGTCCCGGAGACCTCGGGGTGATTTCGGATGGCTAACGGGAACTTTTGAAGTTGGAAAATTTCATAATAGACGAAATTGTAAATGAGTGTGCATAAGACCTCACTTTAAACGATCATATCTCCCGTTAAATAAGGAGTTGTGTGACCCAGAACATATCAAATTAAAGCTCTTTGAGTGTAGTTTCCAACTCAACAAACCGTTTGTCATTTGGAGTTGTATACAGAAAGTTATGACCATTTTACTGGGTATGTGTCACTAGCGCGCCCAGATGCGCGCCCGCGCTAAATGTGCGCGCCCAAGGCAGAACACTGGGCAAACTAGCATGCCCAGATGCGCGCCCAGGTGCGCGACCGCGCTAGTAGAAGGCCTCTAAATATACCTAAGGACGAGAAATGACAGAACTTGAGTCATTTCTCAAGCCTAGGGCTTCCCCAACACCCCCAATTCGACCAAGGCATCCAATTGCACTCCTAAGGTAAGCTTTTAAGTGTGTTTTCATGGTGATTTCACTTCTCAATCACTAGTTACAACATGATTTTGATTGGATTTCATAGGATTTCTTCAAAATCTCAAGAACACCCCAAAGTTATCTTTCAAGATTTGGTCTACGAGAGATTTGTCTATCATCTATAACTACTCTATGGTGATTATTTATCATGATATATACATTAGAACTCATGGGATGATGATGGAAAACCATAAGTGCCTAACCTAGGTTGTGTTGGTTGTAGAGATTGTGAAATGGTTTAATTAAGGAGGTTGATGGTTGGGTATGAGTGAGGTCATACATATGTTGTTGGAAGTTATAAATTGGTTAGGAATGATGGTGGAGTGAATTTGTTGGTTAATGGTGATAGTTGGATGAACCAATACTATAGTTAGGAGGTGTAAATATCTATGCCTACAAGGTGTTTGATAATATGCCTAAATGGCATAAGTTATGGAGTTTATTGCCAATATTGGCCCTATTGAATGTTGTATTGTAGATTGAAGTTACATAACTGTATTGCATCATTGTAGTAGCATTAAGGGACGAATTTCAGGTATATATGGGTTACAACCCCGTCCTTTAGAAATCGAACTTCATCGATGTTTGTGTGATTTTTGGCAGATTCGTCGCACGAGGCGGCCAATTTGAGAGGCAAGGGCATAGCGAGCTAGCGGTGAGTAATGCTTATAAATGTTGTTCTGAGGGTTTGAAACCCCGGACTTTCACAACGTAACGCTATATTGAGGCGTGACACGCACTCCATGACGAGTGTGGGGTCGGTTACTATTGGGGATTATAACTTGGTCCATTCCGAGTGATATTCCTATTATATTGGTGATTGATACACATGCCTTATTGATATTCATTGGGCTTGTTGCCATGTTTGGGGCCTCGTGTCGACTTGTAGAACCCTTCGGGGATTGATATCTCTGTTCATGCATGCATTTGCATATCATTTGGATTCAGTCCAAAGCTTTTAACACTGTTTTGCAAACTCAGCATATTTCTAAGTTTTGAAAACTTAAATGGCATTTTAAATGATATTTCGGGCTGAGAACTACTGTTTTATAAATGCCCAAGGGGCTTATGATGATTTTCTGGACTGATGCATGGTTGGCTCGGGCTGCACGCCACAGCAGTGATATATGGATATGGAGGCCAAGGGCCTGGTTGATGATACTGATATTGATATGAGGCTAAGGGCCTGGATTTGATGCCACAGGATGGCTTGTTATTGCGCTTGGGCTGTAGGAGCCCCTCTAGAGTCTGTACACACCCCCAGTGAGCGCCGTCGACGATAAATCATATGCATGGTTGGCTCAGACTGCACGCCGCAGTGGGTACTGTAATGTACCATCATATGCATTGCATTGCATTCATGCATTTATATTTTTAATTATTGTTTTGCTGTTCAGTTCCATACATTGCTGTATATTTGAATTATAGCTTACTTTGTGTATTTACTGTATTTTTCTTATCTTCGGACTGTATTTATTTTTATTACTCAGTGGGTCGGAGTACTCACTCTACTCCCTGCACCTTGTGTGCAGATTCAGGACATATCTAGACTAAGTGAGCTCTGTCCAGCTTTCCAGAGGCATTCTCCGGGAGTATTTGAGGTAGCTGCATGGCGTTCGCAGCCGAGGATTCTCCCTTCTATCTCTATCTTTACATTCTGTATTTTTAGCGTTTAGACATACTTGTATTAAGATTAAAACTCTGTATTTAGAGGCTTATGGTCGTGACACCGGGTCCATAGTGTATTGTATTCGGTATTTTGTTAAACTTCCGTATTTCTTCAGTATATTCTGGTATTTAATTTAAATGGCTTATTGATTCACTGTCCTGTTAAGTGGGTTAAGTGTTGATAAATGGTCGGGCATGCCTAGTAGTGTGCTGGGCGCCATCACGATCGGGTTGGGGTCGTGACAATGGGCTAATGTGAAAATTACCGATTTTAATTATGTAGATTCCTTTCATGCCTTAATACATGTTATAGTCATTATTTCTAGTCTATTTTCACATGTCTGCTTGTCTTATCTCTTACTTGCTATATTTCTCTGCATGTTTAGTTGAAGTTCTTAGTTCTCTTATTCTATATTCATTATTTAATCGTCTAACCATTTAATTGAAGTTGTTAAATTGTGAAATATCTTGTTGTTGAAATTGGTATTGAGATTAAAAGTTTGTGATTAACATTGAGGCAAAGTATTAAGCCGTGAAATACCATTGTATTGAATTTTTTATTTTCGGTTGTTATTGTTGAGATTCTTGTGTACATTGAGGCTGGGCATGGGCTCTTTACTGTAAAAATACTATTATTGTTTGGTTTCTCTGACAAGTTGCTATATTGGTCATTTAAGGTGCGATTTGTGATACGTTTTATTGATACGCATGCAGGTCGTATAAGGTTTTTAGGGTTGAAACGCATGAGGTGAGATAAGGCGGGCTTGATATGCATGGCTAGTAGGGGAACTACTTGAAGTCATGCGGTGTGATAAGGTGGGCTAAAACGCGGGATACTATTTCGGGAAAATAATTTTCAAAACGAAATGTAAAGGCTCCCGCAATGATATAAGGAAAAATTGTGATTTATTCTTGTGATTCAAGACTATGAGGCGGTTCCTTGGTAGTGACTTTTGTTGGCATTTCTCTATTTTTACACTTGTCTTTTTTTGTTGTTTTCTTAGCATATTATTAATTGTTTTCTCTGTGTTACACTAATTGCTTTAGTTCCGTGTAGCTAACCTGGATATGTTATTTGTTGTTTCAATTTCTTTACTATCAATATTACACTGTTTTACACTTGTTCAATCTTTTATTTATTCCAGTAGGGCCTTGACCTGAACTCATCACAACTCTACCGAGGTTAGGCTTGGTACTTATTATGTATCGTAGCGGTGTACTCATGTTATGCTTCTGTATATTTTTTTGTGTGCAGATCTATATACCTCCTACCCGTCCAGGCATCAGTGATTTGAGTCCGTGCGTGGGGACTTCAAGGTATACCTGCCAGCGCTCGCAGGCATCGAAGTCCCCCTCTTCCTAGATTATTTATTTTCTTATCCTTTATTAGACAATATATATAGAGTTATTGGTTATTACTTCATAGAGCTTGTGACATGTATTTCGCCAGGTTTTGGACAATTATGTATACACAGAGTTGTGGAGATTTTCTTTATGCTAGTTGTTGGTTTTGGATACTTTAATTATTTTTTGGGCGATCTCTACATAAATGTTAGGCTTACCTAGTCTTAGAGACTAGGTGTCATCATGAAATCCTACGGAGGAAAATTGGGATCGTGACAAAGTACTTTGACCAGTATCATAATTTTTCTATGTATGACGTTATTGTCAAAATATCTATATACCATCTATGTGCTATTATATAGATATTCGACGGATCTAAGTTTTTTAGTAGCACGACAGGCATATTTTTTTTTCAAAATTAATATATATGCAATGTAAGATTAATTTAACTTCATATATTATACATATGGTTTCACTAACATGCGTAAAAATTAATAAACTTGATAACAAATCTGTGTGGTAGAAGACCATTTGGTATTAAAGTATTTAAGTATTTTTCTTGATAGTAATTGTTGGTATCATCTTCTACTGAGTCAAAAACTGAAATTTTTTTTATTTTTACCATAAAATTTCACAATCAACCTTTTATTTAGTTGATCAATATATTCATTTCTACTAGCTAAGATAGCTTTTTAATTTCTATCATGCAATTTTCATAAATATCGTTTTAATGATAGAAATATTTCCCTTATTAATTGCAATATTATTACGAAATCATCTTTTATTAGACGCTCTTCTTTGTTTCTGATACGAAGCAAGAAGTCACTGAATACTGGATCTGTTCGTACTTTATATTTTTTGTCAGTTGAATTTTTTTCATTTGAGGCGATAAGTATAATTTGGCAAGCTAGTTTTAACATTCTCTACTTCCATCGATTTTGGAACTATTCGTAGTACTTGACAGAAATCACCATCCAAATCATTATTTTTTCACCAAATGGTTCATTGATATTCAATATATCTCCAGAACTCCGGGCAATTATTTCGATCGTTTGACACTTATCCATAAGCACTTCATCCCACATTATCAATTTTGCTTGTCTTATAAATTTAGCAACATTGTTTTGCTTTGATATATTTGTGATGGTTACATCAGTTGTTTGAAGTGGTATATCAAATTTAAAATGAGTAGTCTCATAATAAAATTATTGTTGGTACACCATTTTGTTATTATTACTAACAGTATCATGCCTCTTGATTGACATTTGCAAGTAATGCATGACATAGAAATATTATTTCAATTCCGTCGGAGGCATCTACAAAGGATAATCCCACTATACCAGAGTCGACTTTATAATATAATCTTGAAAGCTTGTTTTTGTTCAGGATTTAGCTTTGACTATGCATCAAAACACAATTATATGGTCGTCTGATTCTCAATACTATACTAACCTTTTTTAGTTTGTGTTTTAATTATTTTTAATCTAGAACGCTCTTTTTATGGAATAAATTTATGCACCCTAAGATTTTTTTTAACTTGAAAAATAATTTTACTTACATGATGAATTTAAAAAAAAATTAAATTAGATTCTCTTGCTAAATAATTAATTAAAAAATTTTATTGTTTGGTCTTAACATAAAAAATAATTTACTTTATGCTGATTCAGGTTCTTACTATTAGTTAAAAATTTAATCTTAATTATAATTTTATCCACCATAAATTTTATTTTCAAAGATTAAAAAGATAGATCTGACATTTCACTTTTAGATCTTAATGTTTGCAGAATCATTAATGATGTTGACTCTTACCAATCATTTTTCTTTCTCTTGCTCATACATATATATTCTTAAATATTTTCGTAGTTGTTGATATTACACGAAAAATCAATTGAAAATACATTATTTGAGTAGAAAAACAGTTTTTTTTATATATATATATATATATATATATATATATATATATTACTTTAACAATTTTTGCAATCCATTTAATAGTACTTTTGTTTTTTCTTGGTATTGGATGTTATGCATTGGTAATGTACTGCCAATATGGAGGATTCTTATAAAATTAATTTAATTTCTACATACTTCAATAAGAATTTAATGGAACTTTTTTTATTAATTTTAAAATCTTAAATATTAAAAAAATTGACATAGAAGGTCTTGTAATCCAAAAAAAAAAGGTTATTTTAGTTATATCCTATGAGTTCTTTTATTTAATATTTAGGACTATTTTGCTCTATCAATATTGTATTTGTGCTTTTATAATAATATACGTTCTCCTTTTTCTAAATGGAGTTTGACAATATAATACATTCTCAAATTAAATTAGTAATAGGATATTATACTACGTTTTCAAATTAAATCAGTAATATAAATTTCTAACGTGTTTATGCTCGAAAGTAATTATACTAATAGGATTCCTAACGAGCAAATATCTAGAATTTTAGTAATGTCCTTTTATTTTGTGAGTTATTATGCTTAATATGGTAATGTTATTTTTGTAAACCGACATTGTATTCATGCTTTTATAATAATATAGATATAGATATAGATAGAGATACATATTGATATAGATAAGATATAGATAGATATAGATATTGATATTGATATAGATAACGTGTGTTATATTTCCAAAATCTTGGGCTAGGTATATATTGTATTTCATAAGCATCAACTGATTTAAGCATTCTCCAGACTTCTCTTGTTTCCTTGCACCCTTTGAATCATTGAATGTCAAACAGTTTTTGTGCGAGGCAAATGTTTGAATCGCGCAAAATTGTGCTTATCGCTTTTCCCTTGATAGATCGGGGATAATTTCCCTTATTTCCAGCATTTTAAGCCTCTTTCTACAAAGGAATCAAATGCATTCAACAGAGCAGAAAGCATTGGAGAGTATGAACCCTTGGGAAGTGTCCTGTTAAAAGAATTTGTAGAAGAGAGATAAGGGTGGTTTGGTTACTTTCTACAAGCATTTGGACGTAGAAAAACTGATAGTAAGATATTCAAATCCAAATCTAATCGGTCGACAATCAAAAACGTAGACCGACTCTCACGAGCAGAAAAGGACTGCTGATAAGAGAACGGTGAAGGAAAGCACAACGGCAAGCTCGCAGAATGACAACACTCTTTCCTTTTTAAGGCTCCAAGGCTTCTTGCTCTGTTGAAAGCTTTTGAGGAGTCGAGCCTTAGGGATACTTAAGCGCAGAGATAAGGATAACATCACCAATGTGTTGTGGATGAGACAAGCATAAAGCACACTTCACGCAATTCATACAGATGAGAAACATTCTATGACCCTTAACTAACCTTATCTAACTTGGACGTCACGTTGATTGACGCCTACTTGGATTATAGAATGAGGGGGGTAAATGCATTGCCCTCTGATATAACTCAAGAAGAACCCCACACCAAAAGCTAGCTATTGAAGTAGAAGAACCACACACCAAAAGCTAGCTATTGAAGTGGGAGAGCCCCTACCACGCTCCGCATATATCGTTCAGATGGTTGCGCACTAGACCTTTCTAGCCTCATGAGAACACTGCAATAACGATATCACCATCCATAGCACGGTGGGCACAGAGGGTGGTGGGTGGATCTGATACCATTGATACAACTCAGGAAAAGACACCCCAAAAGCTAGCTATTAAGGAGGGAGAGTCAAAGGCTATGTAACCCCATTAGCACAATGCAATACCGTGGGACTCAAGTCTTATACCTTACAATGGACCATAACACCCTCAGCTATAAGATTTCCAGCCTTAGCAAAGCCAAGACTGGGGAATTGCTTTGCCATCTTGAACAGCCCACTGAATCCCTGGACCTACCTAAGAACAAGAACATTCCAGAAGGGAAGGTTCAGATGCTGGCAATAAATAGAGTGAGGATGACAACTTTTATGGGTACCATCTTTTGCTGTCTGATTACCAATGTCTGCAAAGAAATTTAAAGGACAGTACTTGCTTGTGGACAGAAGCTTTTATTGACCTTTCCGATGTTATTAGCAGATATCCTATAGGAAGGTTCACAGCATACTAGGAGCTTGTGGTGGTCCAAGTGCAAAGAAGTTACATCCACTCTCGCAGGATTGAGTAGATCCTGCTTATGCTACTCAGTGAACTTTGAACTTCGAACTTCAGACCAATTAAACAAGCAGAAAGTCTTTACCATTGACTAGATCCCCTAGCAAAAGGAGGTAGATAGATTCTTTCAAATTCTTCTAGCTGAATACGGTGCTTTGCTTTGTAACCTTGGTAGTGCTGTCAGTAGCCCAGCACAAAGCAGACAATGTAGAAAGACAAGTGTTGAGGTGAAAGCTTCGGAAGGAGGAACTCTTCTCTGTATAGGCGTGAGTGTCAATATGATGTAATACCAATACATCACCTTAACCCGCAAAGAAGAGCTTATTCGTGCAGCAAGAAGCCAGAAAAGCACGAGATCCATCAACAACTCCTCAAGCTTAGACCATGCACTTAACTATTAAAGACGCAATCACCGTGATAATCAGAATAATCTCTATGCACAATGCAGTTATGAGACAACTGGATTAAAGCTCACATCTACTACAACAAACACGTAATTTATTTTGTTTACTTCATCACATGAGATGAAATCATGCATCTACAAGCATTTACTAGCGATTTGCATGGACAATTCAGAGTTTTGAGCACATCTTCTCACAAAGAGGAGTGTGGAGAACCCGGAGGCAGAAGGCCGTCACAATCTTAAGTGTCCTATATTCAAAATTCAACAAAACTTGATGAATCCAAACCCTGTCAGAGGGCCTGGTGCACTGGCAACTTGAAGCCAGATCTTACAGTTAGGATCTAATATCATTTCCAGTTGTCAAAACCTGTTACATTGGTGGAAATAAATGGATTTTAACATCAGCCTATAATCAAAGCTAACTCTGCTATCCTACCAAGCTAAAGTTGGAATAGAAACCAACATCAGCTGATGATCATCTTGTTCAAAAATTCAGCTTGCTCAGGAAAGTATTCCAACAATTCATCTTTCATCACCCAGACAAAATCATCACACTTCCTAATATCAAATTTATTGGTCGCAATAACTTGGGATTTGAAGAAGAAGTGCTGCCACAATAAATATAAATAAACACATTAGAGGCACCTACACTCTGCAGGCAGAATCTATCAGAGAATTTCTCTGCTATTTTTTTTTTTTTTTTGGTTAAGAATTTTTGAATGTTTTTTTCTTCACTTCTTCGACAAATAAAAATATCCATACCTTAAATGATGTCTTTTCCTTATCTTCAGTGGGTTGTACGACGATATGGCCCATAGGGGCATTTCCAACAAAATATGTATGTGAAAGATCCCCAATTACCGATTCTAGGGCGGATTCAGCACACTGCAAACAGTTGCAACTTATATTTCATTTTTCAAATACTATAATCCCTAATTTTGACAGGAAATATTGAATCAATACCACTTACCTTTCGCAGGGTCTCTTCAGACTCATAAACTTTTTCTGGAAAATGCCAGACAGGCTTTTCACTAGGAGAGCCATGTGTGGTGCCATGAACGAGAAGATAGAGTCTCTTGTCTAGTGCTCGTTGTAACGACCTTATGCATATGAACAAATTTCACAATCAGTAACATGAAACAGTAGCCAGCAGAAGGAGATAAATGCTGTATGAGTTGAAGAATAGAGACAAGCTCTGTGTGTGTGCGTGCGGCGGGGGTTTGGGGGNGGGGGGGGGGGGGGGGGGGGGGGGGGGGGGGGGGGGGGGGGGGGGGGGGGGGGGGGGGGGGGGGGGGGGGGGGGGGGGGGGGGGGGGGGGGGGGGGGGGGGGGGGGGGGGGGGGGGGGGGGGGGGGGGGGGGGGGGGGGGGGGGGGGGGGGGGGGGGGGGGGGGGGGGGGGGGGGGGGGGGGGGGGGGGGGGGGGGGGGGGGGGGGGGGGGGGGGGGGGGGGGGGGGGGGGGGGGGGGGGGGGGGGGGGGGGGGGGGGGGGGGGGGGGGGGGGGGGGGGGGGGGGGGGGGGGGGGGGGGGGGGGGGGGGGGGGGGGGGGGGGGGGGGGGGGGGGGGGGGGGGGGGGGGGGGGGGGGGGGGTTGAAGAAGGCATTCAAGGAGAAAGGAAAAAGCTAAAGGACAATGACTATCCATTCTAAAATTAAAATATTAATTAATATTCCATTAGACAAGTCCGGAGTAACTACTACATCAATTACTTAAATAAAAATACCAAGGCACGTCAATGTCAAGAACTTATTGGCAAACAATTTAGAAGTCAATAATTGCCTACTGTCAGGAAATGTCGAGTCCGCATAAGTAAATCAACACTTGAATATAAAATTTAAAAAAAATCTAGTATAATGTTCTTATTTTAAATTTTGTCTAATGTTTCACATAAAGTTAGAAATCCAAGATTGGTACCTTCGATCATTAGTTTTATCAGCTTCAGTGATTCGAGGAGCTGGCTTATAATCAATCTGGTAATCACCTTTTCCCCTGCATATGAATATAGATATCACTTGTAGTTGACCACGTGGCATTTGATAGTAGACAGAAAGGCCAATGATCAAAAACTAGACAAAAGGTTGTGATTAGTACACACGCCCATGATATTTCAAAAAGAACAACCATGTACAATTAATGACTAACCAGAAACAGTGCATGAAAGGAAAAGGCAGTAATACTACACTAGCAAGGAGTATAAATCAGATAGGTCATAATGCTCTTATGTATAAAAGAGGGGCAATGTTTATCATCCAAAATGTTCAAAGTTTGCATGAAGAGAACTCAATTCCTTAGAACCGAAAAAATTTAGAAATATTTTAATGAAATTAGGCCATTTCTACAGCACCACATATTTTTTTTTAAGTAACAGCATCATTAAATGCTAGCTTAAAGCATGCTCAAGCCCTAAAGCTTGATGAAGTCCAGGTTGTGCGCTTCGCCTCGCTTAGTTGGCGCTTTAGTGTAGGCATCAAGGTATTAAGGAGTGACATCACAGTTGGCTATGTTTTTAAGGATACAAAACTAGACAATAAATATAGTTGTCAAAGTGATACATTGGTCGTTAAGAAAACGCTATTTGTATTTGTAGCTACATTTTCTTGCATTACATTTCTATTTTTTTCCTCCTTGAGGTTTTCTTTGCTAAAGCTCGCGCTTTACTTTTTTGCTTTGCGCTTAAAGCCCCAATGAACTTTAGCGCTTTTTGCGCTTTTCAGTTCTGCGTTCTGACTACTCTATTAAATAAAGAAGTAAACCTATACAAATTGTAAAATGCCAAGCGGCAAGCACTAAGATAGTGCTCAATACAAAAGGGTATTCTTCTTGATGGATGGAACTGACAAAATATATCACCGTATCCTTTTTTTTTTTTTTGAAAAGGTAAAGATTTACTAACTGGATACCAAGATAGTACCAGAAAGGAGTACAAAACTGCTGGGAATATCCATACAGTTAATTACAACATTTTATAAGTAACTCCATAAAATCCATGTAATGATCAATATTATCTACCAAGCTGCTATTACACCAAAGAAATAGATTGTGCAGACACTTATTTTTTATTCTAGAGATATGATCTTTCTGCCCTTCAAAGCAAGCCCTATTCCTCTCTGATGTTGCCAACCATTCAAAAGGTTCCTGACATTCTGAGGCATGGTCCAAAAAATCCCACAAATTGAAAAAAAACTCCCAGCACTGTCTAGCATATCACGGTATCCTTCTTATGTAGTTTATGATTATCTTATTTAGTTGATAACAAGAGACCACTCAGTGGCATCTACTACAAAATCTTTTGGGCGTCATACTATTGAAGAATGCCACCAGTTTCCACAGGTTGATAGGAAATCTCATTCACTCACAAATGAGGCTACCAGAAATTCTGAATGGCTCAGAAGCAGCAAAGATAGGATTATAATGGCTGTAAGAGCTAAACCCTTGATCTTCACAGGATACACAGATTCAGTTAATTCAGGGTCGTAAGAAATAGAGTAAAACAAAATAAATAAATGCAGGGAGGCTAAACTGAGGCCTGATCGTGATCCCTTTACAATTTTCTTTTGGTTTTAAATCATGGATATTGAAATCAAGCAGATAAGTTCTTTAGTTGTGTCTTTCTTTGAATTAACATTTCAGGGATGCATTTATCATACTCAATCCAGCAAGATCCCATTTGTTGCACATCCACTAACTCAAACAAATACCAAAAAAAGAAGAAAGGATCAGGAGCACCTAAAAGAAACAATAATGAGCAAACCTTGCTCATCGATTTTTGGGATCTTCACTAGTATCTAGCACGCTATTGGATTTAGCATTGAGCTATATTCATTCTTCGATCAGACTACCACTTAAGATAGGGTGTATGTCCATTGTTATAGAAGAAAATACTTGAAAGATGGGAAAAGAACTGACAGTATGGAAGAGGTATATCTACAAAAGGGGAAAACCCACTCCTGTAATAAGCATGCATAGCAGTATTAATGCATACTGGTATCTGATTTATTATCTGCCAAATCATTTGGCCACTATCGCACCCAAGGGTGTGGTCGCCCCTTTTCGCTTAAAGCGAGAAGCGAAGCACTCGCTTTTTTAAAGTGAAGCGGAATTTTTAAAAAAATATTAAAATAAATATTGAAACAAAAAAAAAAGGGCTGTAAGAACTAAGAAGAACTGGAAAAAAAAGAAGGCAGTAAGTAAGAAAAAAAATTGGGCAGCATTTCACTGCAATTTAAATATATTGAAATCACATACCTGGGCTTGAACTTAATGAACTTGAACTTGAAAAAAGACACATGCCAGATGATGTTTTGAAAAAAGACAGTTTTTTTTATTTAAGTAACGTTGGCAACCACTTAATATACTGAAGCGCTTGCTACTGTCGCTTCTCACTTCAGTCGCGTTTCTCGTTTTTTGGCAGAAGCGCACGCTTCATATAACCTGCTACGCTTCACAACAGAGAAGCGACCATGTGCCCGCCTCGCTTCGCTTCGCGCTTTAAGCGCTGAAGCGGGCGCATTTCACAACACTCATGTGGCCTGGCAGTCAATGAAGTAGGTACAAACCATAGAGACCAAAATTCAAATCTCAATAGAGACAAAAAATAGTCGGTGATTTCTTCCTGTCTTCTTTAGTCTTGGTGAGCAAAGTTACCCAGTACCTATGCTAGTGCAAGTACCCGGTGGAATTGTCGAGGTACGAGAAAACTGGACCAGACACCACCGTTATACATTATTTGGCCAATGTCATGGAAGAAGCAATTGGAAAAGACCAGACGTTCTTTCATATAGGGCGGGTAATCCAGCTTAAGTATCACCTTGTAAATTACTAGAGATATCAATGCAAATAGAATGTTTAGGTAATAGGATTTTCTTACTCCGGAATCAAATTTATTTTAGAAATGCTTCTGGAGATTCCCGCTAGATATCTGACGAATGAACCTTAGGCCTAACGCAACCCCAAAAGCAGCTGACGAGGTTAGGATTGCCCGTCCATACAAGGATACCACCCATCCCCTTCATTGTCGATGTGGGACTCAACACCCCCTCTCACGTCCCGGACTGGACATCCGGAGCATGGACAATTATGAGGGCCTAACATCGAATAATCGGGATGGGTCCTGCCATGATACCGACCCCGAGCCTAACACAACCCCAAAAGCTAGCTCATGAGGCGAGGATTGCCAAAGTCCATACAAGGAGACCACCCGTCCCTTCAATGTCGATGTGGGACTCAACATCATCAAAGGCGGCATATTGAACCAGTGCACGGAAACAATAGTAGATAATAAGATTTATGGATATTTTAGGGGTCGCGAACCAAATAATTTATAGGCAACATAAAGGTTCCATAACCATCCAGAAAAATCAGAGGTCAGTGAATTATTATGGTCCCTAACACCTCATGCTTTGATGAGCTACATTTGCCACGAAATGAATCATCACACATTTGAAGGAAGAGAGAACCAAACCAGCACCTAGCACCTAAGAGTACTATGCCCTTTAATCTTTTTCTGGAGGAAACATGATGCTTCAACATGTATAAATGTATGAACAATTTTTGACAAATTGCATTTTTTGTTTTACTCATATGCTTCTAGAACACAAGGAATTCCCAGAACAGTTATTATCAAAGCTTCAAACACAGGAAAATTCATAAGGCAAGAATGCCAAAAAGATTTCTTTATCTTTGGCAATACAGGATGCAACAACTATTCATGTCTTTCTGCAGAGTAAGGTACAGCTGACAACCTAAGGTCCTAATTAGGCTTAGGATGCTTGACAGCATTGTGTGGATTAACTATGGAAAAGTCCAATAATTGGGAAGAAAGGAAGGATTGGTATTGCAGGACAAATCAGAAATTGAGAAGACTAGTTTCAGTAGTAAATTTCAGACTTGAGAAAGCCAGATAATCAGGAAAAAAACATTAGTAAAATATGGAAAACCTCGAAATCTCTCGAAGGCCCTCAAGCAGTCTCACCTAGAAGCTTGGTACCATTTGTTGGTATCATATTCACCTATGAGAAAATCTACATACAAACATGCATAATCTACAAGAAAAAAATAAAATGACAATGTGTAATTCAAGCAATGCAACAAAAACTATACCTGGTATCAGACTTCTTCAGAAAACTTTCTGGATACTCCCGCCGATACTGCTGCCTCCAACGAAACCTATAAATACAGTTAATAATAATGTAATAATACAACAATCAACTAATCACTGATCAAGCTTTAATAATGTATCTATATGTCATTCACCAACTCTTTGTCAGGAAACTTTGCTCTTTTTTGCCTTCTCATTTTCACATGTTGCTGACATCTTCATTACCAACCAAATCGATGACCTCATTATTCTCAACATTATTATTAGAATACCTTTTACCATTAGAAGGCACTAAAATTTGAATATTTTTCCCAGTTCCCACACTCTATTCTCTCTTTCACACTTACAAATCAAAAGAATGAAACAGCATGAAGGCCATATTTTCACTTTCGGTTAGCACTATAACCATTATACAAGATTCATGTAGTTGACCTGACTTGTTTCGAAAAAAAAAAAAACACACACACACAGAGAGGAAAGGAAAGCTCACGAGAATTCTTGAAAAGCATATACAGTTGGATCGATTTTGGGAACAACAACTGGTAATCTCTCGAATAGCACCGACGCCACAATCTTATCGTTGTTCAATGAAGAAAACCATCGTTTACCTATCACCGATCGACCCGCAGACGTACAACACCTCTGCATTTTCACAACCCTAAATCGCAAAATTCACAGCTCTTCAGAATATTTATTATCAGGTAAATACAATAATGAAAGTCCTCTGTGACTGTGTGTAAGCTCAGTAAAAGTGAATTAGGAAATGTCCAACTAGGTTTTGCATTTGAAAGAAGGTGAGGTGAAAGGAGGAGAGAATGATAAGGGGTGTAATTTTGCGTTTCTACCGTGTTTCGAGTTTCGACTGAAACAGAAAAGGTGAGGAGCTGATACTGTGGAAAATTTAAGTACGTTTTAGTATTTTGAAATTCCAAAAAAGATACTCATCCGCTACATGATCAATTTATTTTTTTATTTTGATCCAAAATAAGTATCCATTCAAATAATCAAGAAAAATTTCAATTTATTTTTTTAAAATTACCCTTATATACATATCCCTAAAAAAATTCTTACTCCTCACATTAAATTACTAAAATTAAATAGCAGCAACTGAAAAGTCATCAAGACTCGAGAACAACTATTTCAGCAATTGAGAAGTTGATACGAGTGAAGTGCAGGAGTGTACATGAGGCAGAGTCAAGAGTACATTAAGGCTTAAATTAGTTAATAGAGTTAAGTTAGTATATTACACTTTAGTCAAGTATATTACGCTTTAGTCCACAAGAGTTATTTATATTATGTTTAGGTCATATGGGACCCACAGAGTTAGTTATACTCATTGTCTATGGTGAGTGAGTGGGTATACACATCTCTTTATTTTACTTCAGATTCAATGAGAATTATCCTATCTTTTGCTTATTTTCTTTTCTAGCAGTAGCTTCTTTCTTCTTCTTAATTCCAATATGTACCAATGGTATCAGAGCAAGATCTTGGCTCAGTGAATCATGACAATGGAGATATCGGAGATGATGAATGTTTAAAAAAATATCTGTTGATATGATGAGCTTAAACCTGAGAAAAGAACAATCAGAAGCTCGACAAGAGAAGGCCCTTCGAAATCAAGACCTAGCTCTGCAGGAACTTAGAGAAGCTGTTAATGGAGGCAAAAGACCAGAAAGGGACAACGCTTCCATTACTAGTGGTGGAAGTTGTACTCACTGTCAAAAACGCCTCTGATATTTGGGGATTTGACTTCGCCATTGCCGGCGAGCTCAAGCCTACGTAGTCCTGTCAACACTCAACATCCGAACTTGCATGGTAATTCTCAAACTCAAAGAAGCAATTTATCGCAAAACCCCCTTCCTACCACACACTCTCTCCCAAATTCCCAATTAGTTGTAAACCTTAATGAACTACATATGCAGAATTGTTAATCCCAAATTCCCCAATCACAACCCTACTCTAGTCAAGGAGGAGTAGGGCAGAACCCTAAATGTGGCTTCCAATTTCAACCCCAATATAACATCCTCATTCTGAACCCCCACTTACCCAACTTAAATTTCCTACCTACTTACCCCAGAAACACCATGTCTCGGCCACAAAATAGTCTCTTCCTACCTGAACCAAGTAGATCCCATCCTGCTAACCAACATAACAATCAGAACATACCCTTGGGTATGCAAATTCCCTACAATTCTTATGGCCAATACCCCTCTGCCTACAATACCTGCCATATTGCACCTCTACTTTACCACCAATCTCCTTTTGTACAAACAACCACTTCCTTACCTTACTCAAACAACCCAACAACTACAGGATACCAAGTACTACAAAACAACCATCACGTCCCTTTGCCTGACATACCATTTACTAAGTACACTAAAGTTGAGTTTCCTAAGTTCAATGGAGAGGATCTAAGGACTTAACTATACAAAGTAGAGCAGTTTTTTGCTGAAGAAGACCTCACCATCCAACAGAAAATGAAACTAGTATTAATGCATTTTGAAGAAGATGCATTATAATGGACCTTGGCTATATGAGGAACAGAGGACAAATGCCCTCCCTACTTAGGAGCAGTACTGTGGGCATTGTGTGACACTTTTGGGGCAGAATACTCTGATCCTATGACTGAGTTAGTCAATGTCAAGCATAATGGGAGTGTGAAGGAATACCAAAAAGCCTTTAACAGTGTGTTGACTCGACTCAATTTACCTGTAGAACATGCCATTAGAATTTTCTTAAACAACCTGAAACCTGAGTTGAGTAATGCAGTGAGAGTTGGAAACCCATGCACTATGCCACAGGCTGCATGTAGATGATGGAAGAGAGATTCCGACTAACAAAGTGTGCAAAGGATTCCAATGGCTAATGCAGGGAACTATGTTTAAGGATGATTTCCTAGTATTCTCTATAGGGAAGAGTGATTTGGTGGTGGGAATCTAATAGATGTATGCTCTAGAGGACATCAAGTTCAATTTCAGGAAATTGTTGATGGAATTTGAATACCAAGGGAAAATGATTACAATAAGAGGAATTGAATCAGACTTTAAAGTTGTGGGTGTTAAATCATTACAAAAGATATCAGTCATTAGCTCTCAATTTTTCATGATTAAGGTTAAGGGAGAAGAAAATTCTAAATTAACTGAAATAGGGGAAGAGGAAGAGCCTGAAGAAGTAAAGAATCTACTGGAGTAATACAAGGGAATTTTTGGTGAACCTCATCAGTTACCTCCAACTAGGGGAGTCTGATCATCACATTCCCTTATTGGAGGGTAGTTCACCAATGAATTCTAGACCTTACAGGTACTCAAAGTGCAAAAAGATGTAATCGAAAAATTGGTACATGAGATGAGAAGTTAAAGCATAATTCAGTACAGCTCAAGCCCATATGCCTCTCCGCTGGTGTTGGTGGGAAAGAAAGATCGCTCATGGAGACTATGTGTAGATTACACAGCTCTAAAAAAAAGTTGTAGCACAAGTATTGATTCAATGGGAATACTTGCCTTCTGAACTAACTACTTGGAAAGACTATCGAGCCTTGAAGATTTGATTTCCCACATTTCTTCCTTGAGGAGAAGGAAAACTTTAATGGGGAAGGACTTATACGAGTGAAGTGCAGGACTGTACATGAGGCAGAGTGAAGAATACATTAAATCTTAAATTAGTTAATAGAGTTATGTTAGTATATTACACTTTAGTCCAGTATATTACAGTTTAATCCACAATAGTTATTTATATTATGTTTAGGTCATATAGGACCCACAGAGTTAGTTATCCTCGTTGTATGTAGTGAGAGAGTGGGTATATACATCTCAGCACAAGGGGTTTCCTATGAACCTAAAAAGATAGAAGCAGTACAGTCTTGGACATTACCTACTTCTATCAAGTTGTTGAGAGTATTTCTAGGCTTAGCAGTGTATAACAGAAGATTCATCAAAGGATATGACATTATCAGCAAACCACCGACTGAACTCCTCAATAAAGATGGATTCATATGGTCTGAGAAGGCTAATGAAGCCTTTGAGACACTTAAAACTGCATTAACAACTGCACTAGTGCTAAGTCTGCTAGATTGTTCACTAGCATTTATAGTGGAAACTGATTCTTGCAATGTGGGAATAGGATCAGTTTTGATGCAACAAGGACATCCCATTGCATTCCCAAGCAAAGGATTGTCCACAAAGCATCAATCATTATATGTGTAAGATAAGAAACTTTTGGCACTTGTGATGGCTGTAAATAAGTGGCCTCAATATCTGACTTGCAGGAGCTTTATTATTAAAACAGACCATAAGGCACTTAAATTCCTACTTGATTAAAAGATTCGCACTGGGACTCAATTGAAGTGGATCACCAAGCTTATGCAATATGACTTCATAATTGAGTATAAAATGGGCAAAGAGAACAAGGCAGGTGATGCTCTTTCTAGGTTACCCTTGCTTGAATTAGCAACCATGACCT
The DNA here is from genome assembly GCA_026770625.1 of Nicotiana glauca. Classification (NCBI taxonomy): domain Eukaryota; kingdom Viridiplantae; phylum Streptophyta; class Magnoliopsida; order Solanales; family Solanaceae; genus Nicotiana; species Nicotiana glauca. The sequence goes on from MU712772.1 coordinate 27,055, forward strand.
TATCTACAGTAAGAACTAATTTGTTAGATATGGTTATGCAAAGTTGGTATAAAGACCCTGCTCTAAAAACCCTAATTCAATCCTTGAAAGAAGGGAATATTGAGAATAAGGGGTACACACTGATTCATGAACAACAAAGAAAGAAAAGGAAGTTGGTGGTTGGTCCTGATGCTCAATTGAGGAAGGAAATTATGCAACTGTGGCATGGTTCATCAGTTGTGGGTCATTTTGGCATTGACCATACCTACATAAGGATATCCGCTTTGTTTTATTGGAAAAAGATGAGGGAGGATATAAAGACTTATGTCAAATGTTGTGATGTATGTCAGAGTCATAAATATGACAATGCACCCTATCCAAGACTACTACAACCTAATAAGATACATGTAACATCTTGGAGCAGCATTAGTATGGATTTTACAGAAGGGCTACCAAAATCCAAAGATAAGAAAATCATTTGGGTGGTAGTAGACAGATTAACTATATATGATCACTTCATAGGCTTATCACACCCTTATTCTGTCAATGATCTTGCTAAAATCTTCTTCGAACAAGTCTACATGTTACATGGGTTGCCTGAGGACATCATAAATGATAGTGATAGAGATTCTATATTCACAAGCAAGATTTGGCAGGAACTCTTCTCTATGTTGGGAGTAACACTTAACACTTCCACAGCCTACCACCCCCAGACAGATGGTCAAACGGAGGTGGTGAATAGGTTTCTGGAAACTTATAACACTTAACACTTCCACAGCCTACTACCCCAGACAGATGGTCAAACGGAGGTGGTGAATAGGTGTCTAGAAACTTATCTGAGGTGCTTCTGTTCTGATTCCCAATCAGACTGGTTTCCTTATCTAGCTGCAGCTGAGTTCTAGTACAATACTGCATTCCACATTTCCATTCAGTATACTCCTTATGAAGCCTTATATGGTCAACCACCACCCCTCCATTTGCCTTACATGGCTGGGGATTCTGCACTGGAAGAAGTTGATAGGAGTCTGCTCACCAGAGAATTTAAGTTGCAACTGCTTAAGTATCATTTGCAAAGAGCAGAACAGAGAATAAAAGAACATGCTAATAAGCACAAGTTGGATAGGAAATTCAAAGAAGAAGATTGGGTTTATTTCAAGATTCAACCTTATATACAACTTACCATGTCAAGCAACCATTTTCCCAAGTTGTCTACAAGATAATATGACCCTTACCAGATTTTGGAAAAAAATTGAAAATGTTGCATACAAGTTGGCACTGCCCTCCCAATTACTCTTACATCCCAATTTTCATGTATCTCAGCTCAAGGCTTGCTATGATTCACCTACTAGTGTTAACCATCCACCAGTGCTTGATTTATCTAGTCCATATTTCTCAAATTGGACAGGTGCATGAGGGAAACAAAGCTGTAGCGCAAATGTTGATTCAATGGGAACACTTGCCTTCTGAACTAGCTACTTGGGAAGACTATCAAACCTTGCAGATTCGATTTCCTAACTTTCTTCCTTGAGGACAAGGAAGACTTTAATGGGGAAGGACTGATACGAGTGAAGTGCAGGACTATACATGTGTCACGATCCAAAATCCTTCCGAAAGAGTCGTGATGACACCTAGTCTCTAAATAAGGTAAGTCTAACATTAACTGAAATATCAAAAAATTTACTAACTTTAAGTTAGATAACTCTGAAAATTTACAATTTCCCAAAACCGGTGGTATAAGTCATAAGCTTTTCAAAGAGTGGTTATACAAAATAAATGCATCAATATCCCGAAACAAAGGAACAAATGAAAATAAGTACAAATGAAGGTGACTCTGAGGCCTACAAATGCAGCAGCATGCTTACCTTGAGTCTCCACTGCATCGACCCACACAGCTACTACCGATCAAATACTTGGATCTGTGCAAAAAAATGTACAGAAGTATAGTATGAGCACACCATGGCGGTGCCCAGTAAGTATCAAGACTAACCTCGGTGGAGTACTGACGAGGAACAGTCAAGACACCTACTGATCAAACAAATTGAATAGATTATCAACATAAAGATAACAAAGTAATATCCACAGCAGGGAGAAAAACAAACTATAATCAGCAGAAACAATAAAGGAAAAACATGGACGAAAATGAAAAATAACCAAGTAACTCAATACTAACATAGCTGGGACGCAGACAAGTAAAATATACTCAAATAAGGAAAACAATGTCAACTCAATTAATCACATCATTTCTAATGTGCCATTTCATCCATCACATAACTCGAAGTCTCATATCATAACCTCACATTCAAACCTTTAGCACACCCGGCACCTTGTGTCCACGTGTTTCTATCTCACTTTTCACAACAACATTCGCATTTACATAGCAATAAGTAAAGTACAACTTCTAAGCCAATTAGAAAATTAGCAAGATAGATGAAGTTATTTTCAGAAATCATTTGATTGAACAAAGTTCCCTTTTTAATTAAAATACGATATCGAATGAATTATTACCTTTAACAAAAGATTTAGTACATTATAACTTAGTAAAAATTCCTTATTAAGTAAATACATCTCAGACAATTTAAGGATATTTAATTGAGAAATTAATTGAATAATAAATATAACGATTATTGAAATTTTTTAAGTAGTGAAATATATATAATTACGGCGAGTTCAAATTAACCAGAAGATCATGCAAAGCAACGTAGTATAAATTCCTTTATTTGAAATCACGATATTACTAACAACTCAACGGAACGGTAGCAAGATATTGAGGGGAACATCAAATACTGATATTAAATAAGTAGAGAAGCAAGGTAATTATCATCTTTAGAACCAACAAAATTAGTAGAAACAGTAACAAGCGCACGACATCACCCTTCGTGCTTTTACTGTCGTCCTCACCATAGAAATAAAAGGAAACGGCATGGCATCACCCTTCGTGCTTTTACTCTCTCATAATCATGGCACGTCATTACCTTTCGTGCTTTTACTCTCAATAATGTGGCATGGCATCACCCTTCGTGCTTTTATACTCACAGAATATGGCACAACATCACCCTTCTTGCATTAACACTCATAATATCGGCAAGGCATCACCCTTAGTGCATTAACACTCACTCACAATATCATGCACGACATCACCCTTCGTGCTTTACGCTCTTCCTCACCCAAAAAATAGAAATCATAACATCCCGGCAAGGAAATTGACAATAGAGACAATAACATCCCGACAAGGGAAACAACAATAGAAATAATAACATCCCGACAAGGGAATCAACAATAGAAACAATAACATCCCGGAAAGAAAATCAATAATAGAAATAATAACATTCCGGCAAGGGAATCAACAATAAAAATAATAACATCCCGTCAGGGGAATTAACAATAATCAATCTTGTTTCAACAATTAGCTTCGCAATATAGATCTCAACTTGAGTCAATACTCAACAATAGTCAATTACCAAGAGAATATCATAAGTCTTGTTCAATTGAATAATTATTAATTTAAGCATGTATAGTACATAATAAGGATCACGAAAAACCAAAGAAGCACATTAACCTTAACAAAATAATAAGACATAATAAAAATATGATAACTACACCGGTAACCACAACAATTGGACATATAACATATTTGCACGAAGTCATAGAGGAACTCACAATCAAGAAGTATCAAAACAATAAGGGAAGCAATCACTTCAATTAAGGCAAACAAGAGTCAAGTAACAAGTAAGGATAAGAGGAAAGCTAACTACATCATTTGGAGCATATAGAGGTAAAAAAAACAATTAGGAAACTCAATCATGTTAGAAAACTTCTCGCTTAATCAATATAAGGACCTAAGAACACTAAAGGCAAAATTCCCACAAATAAGCTCGACCACACACTCGTCACCTCGCGTGCACAGACTACAATTAACATAGAAGACTCAATCCTAAGGGGAAGTCCACCACACAAGGTTAGGCAAGATACTCACCTCAAAGATGAAAAACCGATACTCTAAAATGCACTTCTTGGGTGAAAAGACCTCCGGACGGCTCAAATCTAACCAAATGAACTTCAAAGCACAAATAAAACACATAAAAACTATTCCGGATCATAAAGTCTCAAACTTTAGTAAGGTTCAAAAATCGGTCAAAAAGTCTATCCTGGGTCCCGCACCTCGAAATCCGATGAATTTTACAAAAATAGAATACCCATTCTGATATGAGTTCAACCATACAAAATTTATCAAGTTCCGATACCATTTGGTCCCTCAAATCATGATTTTTTATTTTAGAAACTTTCTTTCAAAACAAACATTTTCCTCAACTCAAAACACAATTTAAATGATGAAAATGAAGACAAAATCATTGGATATGTTAGATTCTAGATTAAGAACACTTACCCAACCGACTTGTGTGAAAACCCCTCAAAGAATCGCTCAAAATCGAGCTCCAAAAGTCAAGTTATGATGAAAATGGTGTAACACTCGATTTTGGGATATATTCTGGCTGCCCAGGGATTTATGCATCGCGATCGCGGAGATTGGGTCGCGATCGCGGAGAAGAGAATTAAATATTTCAAGAAATACCACGAGAAAAGGGATGCGAACGTGATGAACAATTGGCAGGAGCTTACGCGAACGCGGGGCAACTGATGCGAACGCGAAGAGGAAATAGCAAACCACCCCAGCTCCTAATTTCTACTATGCGAACACGAGGGAACAGATGCGAACGCGAAGAAGAAGAAAGCAGCCCTTCACGATCGCGAGAGGTACTATGCGAACACGATGAAGGAAAAAGGAGCAGACCAACAAAACTCTACGCGATCATGAAAGAGGGCAACAGACACCAAAAACCTGCAATCTGAAACTGTAAAAAAATCATTCCGAACCAATCTGAAACTCACCCGAGCCCTCGAGGGTCCAAATCAAATATGCACACGAGTCTAAAAATGCAACACAAACTTGCTCGCACACTCAAATCATCAAAATAACGTCTAAAACTACAAATCGGATGCCAAAACGCATCAAAATCAAACTTAAACTTCAAGAACTTCTAGAATCACAACCGAGCATCCGAACCCTATCAAATCTACTCCGAATGGCGCAAAACTTTGCAGAAAAGTCCAAAATGACATAACGGAGCTATTCCATCTCTCGAAATTACATTCTGACCTCGATATCACAAAAGTCAACTATAGGTCAAACTTCTCCATTTTCCAACTTTCACTAAAACACCTCAAATTACCCTACGGGCCTCCAAATCATAATCCGAACGCGCGCCTAAGTCGTAAATCACCATACGAAGTTGTTGACATCATCCACACCCCATTCCAGAGCCGTTTTCTCAAAAGTCCAATTTCGGTCAAATTCTCACCGTTTAAGTTTCCAAAACTAGATTCCTTCTTCCAATTCGACCCCGATTCATCCGAAAATAGAATTCGACCATGCACGCAAGTGGATACAAATAATATGGAGATGCTCGTGCCTCAAATGCTGAACTTGATGAAATTTCTCAAAATGAACAGTCGGGTCATTACATCCTCCTCCATTTAAACATGTGTTCGTCCTCGAACGTGCCCGGAGTCGTTCCCAAGCCGTCAAACCACTGCATAAGCTCACCATACATACACCCGGGGTGATTTCCCATCACCCAACCTAAGCAGAAGTGACGATGCAACTTACTGAAGGTCTCATCTCCTCCTTACCCCATGACTTAGAATAGAACCCAAACCTCAACATCCGAAATTCATCATAGGATCCGAATTCCACGTCATCACACTGCATAAACCTTAACAAGATGAATCGAGAAAAATTCCTGGTCTAGAATACAATCACATGATGCTCCACACAACTCAGATGCCCAAAACAATAACCCCCAACCATCATATCTGCTCAAATAACATCCTGGATGCCGGCAATACACTTCACATTGAATATAACCTTGTTCCGGACCTCCACATTGTTGCTCATGATAAAGAAACATGTGGGAACTCATAGCCGTCAATAAAGACAACAAGTCAAGAAGCACTCTCGCCCGCCAAGCCCATTACCCAAATCTTCGTAGAAACACCCTCGTACTTCCCAAACACTCCTCACCTCCAATACCGTAGTACTGATCTCAAGTTTAAGAAACTCATCTCATCCAATACAAGCAACCCAACTAACAGCTCATCATGGAACCACACGGATTCTTACACTACACAGTTCATACACCAAACCAATAATAACCCAATTGTGTATCACAAATAAAGAAAAGCAAAGTATAAGAATTTATCTAACGAGTACAACATGTATAACAATAAAAGTACAGTTTTCATCAAATCGTCCCATAGAGGGAAAACACAATACCAAATAAACACGAGGAAAGGGGTATCCCACATAACATCCGCTGCGGCGTGCAGCCCGGTCCCAAATGCTCATCGAGCTAAAATGCTCCGGTTCACTAATTAATAAATACTAATACCAAGTAGAACAGAGTGCACAAATAAAACTGTGGGAAAATGAATGAAAGGGCTAAAGCATGAAAGAAACAAGCGCAACTAAGGTGCAATGAGCAACTCAACATCACGAGGGCTATCTCGCCCACATCGCCATAAGGCCTGAACAGAATTACAACATGTGTGGGGAATAATCACCTCACCGCCTAACACAATATAAAAGAGTAGCATGTATCATAGGCTAGGGGCACAAATAATATTCATTCTGCCTGATAACATAACCATAATGACACTCTCACAGGAGCACTCAAACTTGATTTGATACAATATACATATTTTCATTGAGCTTTCAAATAGCCCCCAACCCAAATCCCGATTACTTCCAAATAGGTAAATATCCTTTCCAAGAATCCACGGCGGCCTATCAATCATGCATGCTATTAATTACCTCATCCTCAAGATTTCTTCACAATTCGCGAACAGGAAATGGTCCACATATAAGGGCATCTAGCCCCAAAACCTCAGGAATACCAAAATTTCCATTCTCAAACTCAACTACCCAATTCAAATGGCTGATATATCACTTACACCCTATTATTCTACTGAAGCACTCATATAAAGTTTCTGGCCGCGTAACAAAACATGAACCTCGAAAGCCTCAAAACCCAGTAATCACCATGCTACCAGCCACGCATTGCAAACCAAAACTCAAGGTCCTTTCCAAAAATGAACACTCTTCACATATGATAGTCAACAATGCCGACACTCTATTAGTTTCAGATACCGGTTTAGGAGAAACCATAATGTACCACATATTCTTTATGCTTATAGTAGACACCCAACTCAAGCCGTAGTCAAACCATTGAGATCCCTCCGAGATTCGCCCGCACGCAACTAAGCCATCAGAACTGCACCTCTCTAACTCAACCGAGGCGTACAAACTGTCCAATCCAAGAGTGTTGCCACGAATTCCAGTAGAGAATTACCATTCAAAAGGACCCATTACTTCCATTGCTATGCTGACCCAACACTACTGAATCAACCCATTCCTTCAGATAGTCGATACGCAATAATCCCAACCAAAGCTCCAAAATACAGATGATCCTAACACGAACCACATAGCCTAGAAACTTATAAACCATTGCATTTCCCCTGAAGCATCCCGTTAGTCTGCAACCACGATACCCACACTGAATAGACCTCCTGTGAATCTAAAGTTGTTCCTACAATTCCCCTTGATACTGAAATGTAGATCCATTATTGATGTAGAAATACTGTAAGCCCCAACATCATCTTGTAAGATCTAAAACCTTGGTCATACACAAAATTCGGGAACCCACCAATACCACATACACATACCTCAAGCCGAAACTGGTGTAAATCTGGCTCTGCAATTTGAATACTGCTATTGGGCTCCTGTACTTGGCACAAGGCCATATAAATAACATCCGATGATCCGCAAAACTAACCTTCCCAGCTCTCACTCATCAACCAGTTGCGGGAACCGCTGCGCCTCCATATGAACAAATGAATAGTCTCTCAATGCCTCTGTATCTTCAGTCTGGATGACACGTTGAGACAATGTCTGAACATCGCCGAGTCCCTCGTAGCCCGTTTCGCATAGCGAACACTGTGAGTGTCATATTGTACACGAGTGGATGTAAAGGAACATAAGTTATATACGCTGAGCTAAATCAATACCGCACGATATGGAATGAAAGTCGTGGAGTTTCCTAACAATTCTGTAGCCTCTCAAAGATAAGTACAGACGTCTCCGTACCGATCCGCAAGACTCTACTAAACCTGCTTATGACTCGTAGCACCTATGAACCTAGAGCTCTGATACCAACTTGTCACGCTCCAAAATCCCTCCGAAGGAGTCGTGATGGCACCTAGTCTCTAAGCTGGGTAAGCCTAACATTAACTGAAATACCATGACATTTACTAACTTTAAGTTAGATAACTCTGAAAATTTACAATTCCCTAAAATAGATGGTACAAGTCATAAGCTTTTCTAAGAGTGGTTATACTAAATAAATATATCACTGTCTCGAAGCAAAGGCACAAATGGAAAATAAGTACAAACGAAGGTGATTCCGAGGCCTGCGAATGCAGCATCAGGTTTACCTTGAGTCTTCACTGCATCGACCCGCACAACTACTACTGATCAAATACTTGGATCTATACACAAAAATGTATAGAAGTGTAGTATGAGCACACCACGGTGGTGCCCAATAAGTACTAAGACTAACATCGGTAGAGTAGTGACGAGGAACAGTCAAGACACCTACTAGTCAAATAAATTGAACAGGATAGGATAATAAATTATCAACACAAAGACAACAAAGTAATATCCACAGCAGGGAGAAAAACAAACTATAATCAGCAGAAACAGTAAAGGGAAAACGCAGACGAAAATGAAAAAATAACCAAGTAACTCAACACAAACATAGCTGGGACGCAGAAAAGTAAATTATACTCAAATAAGGAAAACAGTCAACTCAATTAACCATATCATCTCTAATACGCCATTTCAGCCATCACAGAACTCGAAGTCTCATATCATAACCTCACCTTCAAACCTTTAGCACACCCGGCACCTTGTGCCCACGTGTTTCTATCTCACTTTGCACAACAATATTCTTATTTACATAGCAATAAGTAAAGTACAACTTCTAAACAAATTAGAAAATTAGCAAGATAGATGAAGTTATTTTCAAAAATCATTTGATTGAACAAAGTTCCCTTTTTAATTAAAATGCAATATCGAATGAATTATTACCTTTAACAAGAGATTTATTAAATTACAACTTAGTAGAAATTCTTTTTTAAGTAAATACATCTCAGACGGTTTAAGGATATTTAATTGAGAAACTAATTGAATAATAAATGTAACAATTATTAAAATTTTGAAGTATTGAAATATATGTAATTACGACGAGTTCAAATTAAATAGAAGATCATGCAAAGCAACGTAGTATAAACTCCTTTATTTGAAATCATGATATTACTAATAACCCAACGGAACAGGAGCAAGATATTGAGGGGAACATCAAATACTAATAGTAAATAAGTAAAGAAGCAAGGTAATTATCATCTTTGGAACCAACAAAATTAGTAGATTCGTACTTTTACTCTCGTCCTCACCATAGAAATCAAAGGAAACGGCACGACATCACCCTTCGTGCTTTTACTCTCTCATAATCATGGCACGACACCACCCTTCATGCTTTTACTCTTAATAATGTGTCACGGCATTACCCTTCGTACTTGTACTCTAAATAATGTGGCACGACATCACCCTTCGTGCTTTTACACTCACAAAATATGGCACGACATCACCCTTCATGCATTAACACTCACAATATCGGCACGGCATCGCCCTTCGTGCATTAATACTCACTCACAATATCATGCACGACATCACCCTTCGTGCTTTATACTTTTCCTCACCCAAACAATATAAATAATAACATCCCGATAAGGGAATCAACAATAGAGACAATAACATCCCGGTGAGAAAATCAACAATAGAAATAATAACATCCCGACAAGGGAATCAACAATAGAAAAAATAACATCCCGGTAAGGGAATCAACAATTGAAATAATAACATCCCGACAAGAAAATCAACAATAGAAATAATAACATCCCGGTAAGGGAATCAACAATGACCAATCTTGTGTGAACAATTAGCTTTGCAATATAGATCTCAACTTGATTCAATACTCAACCATGGTCAATTACCAAGAGAATATCATAAGTGTTGTTCAACATGAATAATCTTCAATTTAATCATATATAATACATAATAAGGATCACGCAAAAACCAAAAAGCACATTAACCTTAACCAAACAACAAGACATAATAAACACGTCATAACTACTAACCACAATAATTGGACATGTAACATATTTGTACGAATTCATAGAGGAACTCACAATCAAGAAGTATCAAAACAATAAGGGAGACAATCACTTCAATTAAGGCAAACAAGAGTCAAGTAACAAGTAAGGATAAGAGGAAAGCTAACTACATCGTTCGGAGCATATAGAGGTAAAACAAAAAATTAGAAAACTCAATCATATCAGAAAACTTCTCATTTAATAAATATAAGGACCTAAGAACCCTAAAAGCAAATTTCCCACAAATAAGTCCGAGTACACACTCGTCACCTTGCGTGCACGGACTACAATTAGCACAGAAGATTCAATCCTAAGGGGAAGTTCCCCACACAAGGTTAGGCGAGATACTTACCTCAAAGATGACAAAACAATACTCTAAAATGTACTTCTCGGGTGAAAAAACCTCTGGACGGCTCAAATATAACCAAATTGACTTCAAAGTACAAATAAAACACATAAGAAACAATTCCAGATCATAAAATCTCAAACTTTAATAAAATCCAAAAATTGGTCCAAAAGTTGACCTCCGGGCCCGCACCTTGGCACCCAAAATTTTACAAAAACAAAATAACCATTCCGATACGAGTTCAACCATAAAAAATTTATCAAATTCCGATACCATTTGGTCCCTCAAATCATGATTTTTCATTTTAGAAACTTTCGTTCAAACCCAACATTTTCCTCAACTCAAAATACAATTTAAATGATGAAAATGAAGACAAAATCAGGGAATATGTTAGATTCTAGGTGAAGAACACTTACCCGATCGATTTGTGAAAAACCCTCAAAGAATTGCTCAAAACCGAGCTCAACAAGTCAAGTTATGATGAAAATGGTATATCCCTTGATTTTGGGATATATTATGTCTGCCCAAGGATTTATGTATCACGATTGCGGAGATTGGGTTGCGATCACGAGAAGAGAATTAAAGATGTCAAGAAATACCTTTTGCGACCACGAGAAAAGGGACGCGAACGCGATGAACAATGGGCAGGAGCTTACGCGAATGTGGGTCAATTGATGCGAATGCGAAGAGATGCGAACACGAAGAGGAAATAGCAAACCGCCCCAGCTCCTAATTTCTACTACGCGAACGCGAGGGAACAGATGCGAACGCGAAGAAGAAAGCAGACCCTCGTGATCGCGAGAGTTACTATGCGAACGTGATGAAGGGAAAAGGGGAAGACCAACAAAACTCTATGTGATAGTGACCGGAGCTATGCGATCGCGAAAGAGGGCAACAGACACCAGAAACCAACAATCTAAAACTATAAAAAAATCATTCTGAACCAATCCGAAATTAAGCTGAGCCCTCGGGGCTCCAAACTAAATACGCGCACAAGTATAAAACATAAAACTAACTCACTCGTGTGCTCAAATCATTAAAATAACTTCTAAAACTATGAATCGGATGTCAAAACGCATGAAAATCAAACTTAAACTTCAAGAACTTCTAAAATCACATCCGAGCATCCGAACCCTGTCAAATCAACTCCGAATGGCACCAAACTTTGCAGACAAGTTCAAAATGACATAATAGAGCTATTCCAACTCTCGGAATTACATTCCAACCCCGATATCACAAAATTCAACTATGGGTCAAACTTCTCCATTTTCCAAACTTTAACTTTTCCAGCTTTCGCTGAAACGTATTAAATTACCCTACGAGCCTCCAAATCCGAACGCGCGCCTAAGTCCAAAATTTCCATACGAAGCTGCTAACATCATCCAAAACCTATTCCAGATTCATTTACTCAAAAGTCCAATTCCGATCAAATTCTTACCGTTTAGGTTTCCAAAACTAGATTCATTCTTCCAATTCGATCCCGATTCATACAAAAATAGAATCCGACCATGCATGCAAGTTGATACACATAATATGGAGCTGCTCGTGACCTAAAACTATCAAACTTGACGAAATTGCTCAAAATGACTAGTCGGATCGTTACAACATGAGGCAGAGTGAAAAGTACATTAAGGCTTTTAAATTAGTTAATAGAGTTAAGTTAATATATTACACTTTAGTCCACCAAAGTTATTTATATTATGTTTAGGTTATATGAGACCCACAGAGTTAGTTATCCTCGTTATTTATAGTGAGTGAGTGGGTATGTAAATCTTTGTATTTTACAACCTTTAGATTCAATGAGAATTATCCTATCTTTTGTCTACTTTCTTTTCTTATCAGTAGCTTCTTCTTCTTCTTAATTCCAATATGTATCAGAAGTCATTCAATCTTCATAGATATCAAAGTTGAGGAACAACTTGAAATAATTCTAGACTTGAAGGAAATCAAAGTTGATGACTCAATGAACAATGAAATTAAGAAGATTGATAACTCAATAAGCAAGGAAATTCTGAAGGTTGGCGACTCAGAAAAGTTAAAGATTTGGTGCTTTTCCATTTTAGCCAGGTTTAGCAATAATCTGGAAATTGAGCTTTCTTTTATAAGATAGTTTTTGTGGCAAAAATTTAAAAAATTGGCTCCAGCTTGTTCTTTCAAAGACGTTCTTGAAATTTTAACAGAACTTTCAAATTTTATTTTGAATAATGTAGTAATTTTAGAAGAGAAGTAAGTGCTACTATAATTATGTTATAATATTTAATTAAGGGTAGTTTGGTCATACTAGGTATTTTTATATAGAATTTAGTATTTTTTTAATGTGCGTGCCCAAAGCAAATTGATCATTTATTGTGGATCGGAGTAAATGCTTTTAAGAAGCAGTAGAAGTAATTTTTTGACTTTGGGAAGAAGCTAACACTTTTAGCTTCTTCCAAGAAGCAGAAAATTAATTTATTCCAGACAAAATTATCTTTACCATATAGTATATCTTAAAATTATCCCTTATTAGTTTTTAATTTTACTATTTTTTTAATCTCTATTATCCCTTTTTTCTCTTTTATTTTTATTTTTATCTCTTTAAAGGAACGGGAACGGTGAACTGTAACTGTAAAAATATTGGAAGATCTGGCCAAAGAAGGTGATAGTCATGTAGATTCATTCCCATGTTCGATCCTTCCCAGTAAAACGCAACGTGATCAAATTCTTATTTCTTTTATGCGATTCGAGATAAAGGGTAATACGATTCGAGATAAACAAAATAACAGAATATGAAAATGACAATAATCAAAGCAAAATAATAATGATAGGTTTGATTAAGATAATCAAAAGTAGTCTTAATAATGAGATAAGAAGAACCTCTAGAACCCTAAGTGAACGTCTCAAGCAACAATCGAAATACTACTCGATCGCCTCCCAAGAACGACAAATTAGAAACCCTATATATAAAGAAATGAGAAGAAGATTACCCTCAAGAACCCAAGTCTTGAAAATAAGTAATCCAAAGTCGAACTCAAACCAAGAGGTTTCAAATCTCTCTCAAGAATTTTCTTATGTCAAAATATGCTAAGTGCTAATGATATAACCATAGGTTGTTATAAATACCCAATGGATAAGATAGAAAAAGTTTCAAAGTTAATTTCCTAAAAGAATCTTGCCAGCCCCAACCGTAACACACAACTGAATTGTGACAAATTCCAGAAGCTTATTTTCTTCAGCTCTTCAGGCCCTTCTTGAACCGTAGCCAACAGTTGGTGAAACCGTATCACACGATTTGACTTGGGGTATTGATTCTTCAATTCTCAAGACTCCAAATATATTACTCTTTGCATGAATCTCCAAGTACCTCTTCAAACATCTTCTAGTCAATTATTGAAGATCATGCAGCTCCTTAGCGTGCATCCCTTAGACGTTGTTGGACTTGGAGCGGGTCAACGGTACACTAGATAACTTGGGATCATTCTCCATATTCTCTATTTTTCCCGAACTATTCAGGATCATATCATCTCCCTCTCTTAAAAAAAAGATTCATCCTCGACTCTTGGCCTACAACACAGAAGAAGCACAATAAGATGTAGAACTTACATGAGAAACAACACTTATTTGGTAAAAGCAATATAAGATAGTGTCCATGCATCCACTTGACCTAATTACACCTACAAAGTATAAATACTCCTATATAAAGCATATAGAAACCATCATCCCCATAAAAGTTTTGCCAACCCAAATACATAGGATTAAAATCTCTCTTAGATGTATTATAAATGTGATGTATACTAGATGAAGCTAATGCATTATAGAGATAATTACACAAATTCTTCTTCCCAATGATAGAATTTGTAGGTCCTAAATAAATATCATGCAAATCCTCAAAAGGATCTAACTCTAGTTTCAACATAGATCTCTTGGCGTAAACTAAAGAGAATGACTCATCAAAATTAAAAACTAAACAGGCAAAGATATAAACACTAGATGCAATGTCAAATGGTCCTTTTCATCTTTGCAGTTTTCAATTTTGACATTATCCTCTAAACTTGAGCCATTGTATTCTTCTTTCAACTCAATCCCCACGATATCTAAGTAGCCAAAATCTTCATGAGCCTCATTTTCTTATTGGTAACATGTTTTTTTTCCTCATCCCATAAGGTCTTAGAATAATACGCCTTAACTTGACCACTCACATTTTCATCATTGTCCTTTTCCTCATAATCCTTTTCAAATTCATGTATAAAGGAAGAAATAATACTAAAACAATAAATAGTTAATAGATTAATACACGAAAGAAAATTCATGCTCCCTTAAGCGCTTTGCTTTTCTCATTCAGCTTTTCTTGTGCCATGCTCTCATCACATTGCAGCATATTATTCTCATGAGAAGAGAAATCAACAAGTTTAAACTCACTCTTAAGGAAGTTCTTTCAACAACACAATTGTTACTATGAAGTTAAAATAAATAATCAACAAGATCATGGCCATTAGTACTTTAAGGGATATATAAGGTGCATATTCAACTTCCCCTCCTTTTTTAAATAGATTATTCACAAGTTACCCCACATAAGACCATCGAGTTCAGACTCATATGGGTGATTGTTACCCCGGATATTGAGCTCAAGTAGTGAATCATCACAATAAACTTCATGATTTGCAACAAAAGATTCACTAGGCTCATAAGAATCACAGCACGAGCACTTATACGAGAATCAGATTCTCTCGAAGAAAAGGAGTTATGATTAGTCATTATTCCTTGAGTTATTCCTAGAAGTTCTTCTTTACCTTTATTTCTTATGCTTAAAAATGGATCATTATACTTTAATGTTGTATCCTTTGGCTTTCCTTGACCACTTAAAATAGTGGCATCTTGCATGGTTTTCTTCAAATTGTGAAAGGTATCTTTGAAGGCATGTACATTAGAGAAATACACACTAGACAAGTAAGGTGTTAACAAGTCAGGATGAAGACAAAAGCATTCTCACTCATACTTTCGTTTGCATCACTCTCTTCTCTGCTTTCACTCGAATTTTTCTCTTTCGACATATCTCTCACATTACTCCTTTCAACCTCTCCTTTTACCTCTATTAAATTGTGAATTGTCACTCCCTTACTTCTCTATTTCTTTTGTCTTGCTTGTTCACTTTTGTTTGTTGCGGATGGAGTTAAACATGAAGAAGAATCTTTCATGTGAAGCTCTCCTTTTGGAAGGATTCCATGCTTTGATGTTCTTGGGTAATCAAAAGAAATAGATTTTCTCCTCTAGTAAGCCTCATTCTTCTTATGCCCCGTATCTTTTAAACTCAAAGGTGCAAACTTGCTTCTCAAATGAAACTTCATTGTATCCCAATTCTTAATGGATGGATAGTAAGTGCCTTTAAAGATAGTTTTATGGTTGTACCACCACAAAGAAGCATTCCCATGAAGTGCTTTAGTAACCAACTCCAATTTTTTACTTTCTGGACACGGATAAGATGTAAAGACATACTCCACCTTGCCCTCCCAATTAAGGTACGCATTCCGAGCATGAATTACTTAAAAGAGTGGTAACAATATCTTATAATTTTCAAGGATCAAACTTACGTCACTACCCTTTTAACTTATTTTTCCATATTTTTCTTTCATGTTCCTTGATTCAACTCCATATCTTCCATGACTAGCATGGTGGTTATCATACTTGTTAATAACATACTCGTACGAATCATAACCATATGAATTATGACAAGGAACATACCATGTTTCATAACCATATGAATTATGAAAAGGAACATACCATGTTTTGTCATCACTTGAGTCTTCACCTGAATCATGACAAGGAATACACCCATCATAATCCCACAAGAATTACATGAACTGCTTCCTCCATCATCTTTCATCATAAGAATCTCAACATTCGTCATCACTATATTCAACCATTCTTTCACCCTAATCGCTTGAATCTACAGAAGACATGCTTATAGGAAAAATAATTGATTAGTAATAAGAGGATCACATAATAGCACACCTTTTATAGTTTGATTCAAACAAGCCCACTCAACCTCTTCTATCTTATCTCATATTTATGATATAATCTCTGCTTCACTCCTCGGAAATCCTCAAAGTTCGAGCTCAACTCACAAATCACCTATATAAGAATGAGTTTTTTTAAAAATAATTTAAGAGTGGAGTTTATGTAATCAAGAACAGACTTTTAAAAACTAAGGACGGGAACCAAAAAATCTCTATGAAAATAACCAGAAAAACACGAATGAATTGGCACAAAAGAAATAGTAGTTTCAAATATTAAGAATGATTCAATGCGAAATAGCACTAGTTCGTCCTTAACAATAATCCTCAGTGAATTTTTCTAACCCAATAGTAATTTTCCCCCAGCAATCAACAATAACACTTCAATAATTGCTTTTCTGATTTATTGTTTTCTGAACTCAAGATTTTTTTGTAATCAACTTAACTAGGGTTTAGTCAAAAATAAAATTTATATATATATATATATATATATATATATATATATTTTTTTTTTACTAATTAGGTTCTTGATTCCAAGACTGGGGAAATGTGAGTTTGTTAGAACAATACCCGAGCCTTTGCTCTGATACCAACTTATACAATCCGAGATAAACAAAATAGTGAAATATAAAAATAACAATAAAAAAAGGGCAGCCGAATGCCCTAAGCTCCCGCTATGCCCGGGGTCTAGGGAAGGGCCATAAGGGTCTATTGTACGCAGCCTTACCCTGTATTTCAGCAAGAGGTTGTTTTCACGGCTCGAACCTGTGACCTCCTGGTCACATGGAATCAACTTTACTAGTTACGCCAAGGCTCCCCATCATAAAAATAATGATAGGTTTGATTAAGATAATCAAAATTAGTCAAAAATAATAAGATATAGAAGAAAATATAGAACTCTAAGCAAACATCTCAAGCAACAATCGAAATACTATTCGATTGCCTCTAAGAACAACAAATTAGAATCCCTAGATTTAAAGAAAGGAGATGAAGATTACCTCTAAGAACCAAAGTCTTGAAAACATGTAATCCAAAGTCGAACTCGAACCAAAAGGTTCCAAATATCTCTCAAGAGTTTTCTTATGTCAAAATATGCTAAGTGCTAATAAAGTTACCCTATGCAGTTATAAATACCCAACGAATAAAATAGAAAAAGTTTCAAAGTTAATTTCCTAGAGAAATCTCGTTAGCCCCAACCGTAACCCCAACTATAACACACAAATGAACCGTGACGAATTCTAGAAGCTTATTTTGTTCAGCTTTTCAGGCCCCTCTTGAATCGTAGCCAAGGGTTGGTGAAATCGTGTCACACGGTTTGACTTAGGATCTTGATTCTTCAATTCTCAAGACTCCAAACATGGTATTCTTTGCATGAATCCTCCAAGTAACTCTTCAAACGTCTTCTAGTCAAATGTTGAGATTATGCAACTCCTTAGCGTGCATCCCTTGGACGTTCTTGGACTTGGAGCCGGTCAATAGTCCACTAGATAATTTGGGATCATTCTCAATATTTTCTGTTTTGCCCAGACTATCCAAAATCATATTAAAGGGGGACACCCTCCAAGCCTAAGTATTCCTCAATGACCGATAGCGCAAGTATTGTGCTTCTCTTATTCCTATTTAGAATAACCTTTCTACTATAAATAGATCTCTTCTTATCTATTCCTCCATCACATTACTCTTTGAAATAACAAGGTTAGTCACTAAATTTATGCATTTTCTTCATAAGGTGTGATTTCTTTTTCTTTTGCAATATACCAATACTATATGATCTTCAATTTATAGTTTTATTTATATATTGTTTTAGCGTGCATACATATACTATAGTTGACATAATGCAATACTACTAAATTGCTATTTTCTCACAAATTGATAGTGTTTTCATACATGTATCTACACATATGTTCCCACCAATATTATTTCTTTTATAAAATTATCACTTATATTGATTAATACCTTCAATGTATATTATTTAAGTTTTATACTTTAATTAAATTCATTTTTAATAAATATTAATTTTTTTAAATAATGCTAATTTTTAACTAAACCTTTATTGTCCTTTACTGTAATTTGGCATTCAAAAGTACTTTTTTGAAAGATTGGCCAAACTCAATTTGCTTATCAAATATTGTAAAAAGTACTTCTTATACGAATTGGCCAAACACAAACTGCTACTCTCTCTGGTCCAAAATAAGTGATTTTTTGGATGTTTTCACACAGATTAAGAAATCCACCTTTTAGCATTAATTAGCAGTAGAATTGATCATATTAACCTTTACTATCTCGCATAAATACTCTTAACACATATTCCAATATTATTTACTCCAAGGACAATGTAGGAAAAAAAATTAATTCATTCTTGAAATCTGAAAAAATCACTTATTTTGGACCACAAGAAAAAAACCAAAAAAAAAAAAAACTTATTTTGGACAGGAGGGGGTAATCTCTAAAAGTACTTTTTGGGGCATTTGCATCTATACCCGCTTTTTGTGCCACATTTTAACATATGGCCGTTTTGCAAAAAAATTGCAAGCGTACCCGTTTTTTCACATAACTTCAGCACACGTGACTGAAGTAGCAAAGACAATTATACAAAACTTCAGCATTTTAGTAGCCGGGCCTGAACTTCAGCTCTAGAGCTGAAGTTTTTGTTTTGTAACTCGCGAACTTCAGCTCTAGAGCTGAAGTTTTTGTTTAGTAACCCGAAAACTTCAGCTCTAGAGCTGAAGTGCTTTAGAGCTGAAGTTTCTCAGTTATAAAGGGAAGCTGAAGTTTTTTAAAAAGTGGGTACGGATGCAAACAAAAAGACAAAGCGGCTACAGATTAAAAAGGGTCGCCCAAATAAGGCGTCCCGTGCAATTTTTACGTACTTTTTTGAAAAGTACTTGTGAACAAAAGTACTTTCCAAAATAAGTAATTTTTGGCAATTTGGCCAAACGAGCTCTAAAAAATAAAAACAAAACTATAATTATAGGAGCTGCTTTGCTCTTCCCCTTTTTTACTACTCCTACCTTTTATTTTATTTTGTCATAACGCACAAATTTATACAAAAGACTCGCAAAAATATATTTAGTATTCCATTGTTTTTATGCCTATAATTTACTTTAAATGTAATTTTTTTCTAAGACAACTATACACTCAATGTTTGTGCTAAAGAAATGAAAGCAAAATATATGTCATTCAAATAAATTTTAATTTCTTAATTAGGGTTTAGTTATCAGTTTTTAATTTGTAACTCCTACAATTTAATTGTTTGAATTCGTACAAACACCAAGTACAAATAAATAATTGCATTTAAACTATCCATCAGTAAATATTTTTTAAGCTATCCATGTAGGTTGTTTGTCTTATTTTCAAGTATCTACTTTCATTTACAATGGACTTATATATGACTGTCTTTGAGATAAGTTGACGTGCAAAATTTATTTTGTACCTCCTAAGTTTCGAATGATAACTACGGGTCTCCTTAAATGATTGTACCATAGATGGTCAATCAAAGCATAGATACTAGATTATCCACCACTAGAAGAGAAATTATCTTTCCTCCCTTCTGACCTTCATAACTATACATAATATACTATTTTATTAGAGAATATAAAATTGAATGCGTTACGCGTAAATCATATTTTACCTATCAAGAGTCGTGTCCTCGAAAATTTGGAGCCGCGCCATGACCTATCTGATCACTTTGCCCCAATACTTCTTAGGTCGCCCTCTATCTCTTCTCGTACCTGCCAAAGCCACGCGCCCGAACCATCTAAGTCGCGCTTCTTGCATCTTGTCGTCCACCGGAGCCACGCCCACCCTCTCCCGAATATCTTCATTCCTAATCTTATCCAGCCTAGTGTGCCCGCAGATCCATCTTAATATCCTCATTTCTGCTGCTTTCATCTTCTGGACATGTGAATTCTTGACTTACCGACACTCAGCCCCATACAATATGGCCGGTCTAACCAACGCTCTATAGAATTTACCTTTAAGTTTTGGTGGCATATTCTTGCCACACAAGACTCCAGATGCTAATTGACCCAAGGTACTTGAAACTTTCTCTCGTGGGATGACTTGTGAGTCAAGCCTCACCTCCACGTCCGCTTCCTCCGTCATGTCACTGAACTTACATTCCAAATATTCCATCTTAGTCTTACTCAACTTGAAACCATTAGACTCCAGGGCCTGCCTCCATACCTCCAGTCTCCCATTAACGTCACCTCACATCTCATCAATCAGAACTATGTCATCACCGAACAATATACACCATGGCACCTCCCACTAGTATACCTCTGCATCTACTGTCAAAATGTGACCGAAAAAATTGAATCAAACCGATTATAGAAGTAACTATTTAAAATTTATTATTTCACCTATATATTTATATTTTATACAAAGTTTCTAAAATTTAATGATACATATTAATCGTTTGCACTTTTAGTCTAGTTCTTTGCTGTTATAATCTAGTTCTTTGCCTTTACATTCTAGTTTGATTGGTAGTTTTCTTTTGCTGAGTACAAGAATCTATTGATAATAATTTATTTTTAATTGAATCCTTAAATTATTCATCACTATTTGATTCAATTATCATCAATATATCCTGGTAAATGATAGATTTCTCAAAGAGTAACTGGTTTAATAGTGTTACGCCGAAAATGTAGTCGCCGAAATATGTGTTTGGTAGTGTATGTCTCATATTTAAGAAAAAGCCGATAAATAACCGGAAAAACCAGAAAATAAAAAAACCCGACATAAACCGAATCGATAAAAAATGACTTAATTGGTTTGGTTTCAATATTTAAACTTATCTGGTTTAGTTTCTTTTTAGGGAAAAAACGATCCAAACCGAACCATGAACATCCCTACAAGTATTTACCCCTAAATAAAAACTACGAATTTCAATTTAATTTTATCTTGAGGCGAATCCTAAATTTAAACTTTATTGAGTTTAACCTTCAAGGTTCTTAGCATGAACTCATTACATTTTAAAGTTAGGAGTTCATATCTAATATTCTTCACAATTTAATAAACCGTTGCATATAAATTTATACTCCACATTCATAGTAGATGAACACAGTGAATCCGCCCCTGATTGTTCCCCATTCAAGTTATTGTGGTATATCTGCATTGGTAGAGTGCCTAGAAGGGAATCGGTTTCATCTGCTACGCTTTATGCGCCTAGTTTTCTGGCCAATCCAGTTAAATGAATGTGTTGAGAGGTGCATATCTTGGTCTTCTAGACCTGAGCATGTTTTTCATAGTAAATCATTTGCTAGGGGAGAAAGAGATATTAGATGGGTAGCTATTGTTGGCCCAGTCACGAGTTGCATGTTTCAGAGCTAGAACACTTTCTATAAGTAAGCTAAGTAATCCATAGTTGAGGAGCAATGTTCACTCTCAACCTGCCAGTTGTCTGATATTCAATTACGAACATTGATTGACAAATTTTCGACTGTTACATCTCATTTAGCTCAAGGGGTTCAGAAATTTTACCCGAATATGTTTCCGTATGTGAACCAAAATCCAACTGTGTTCCGCTCTAAATGCGGATTCTCCGGATTGGGGAGGAGGTAGGTGGGGACTGTGGATTCCCTTAGCTAGAAATAATTACATTTCCAATATGAACTTAACCTATAGGAGCTGCTCCTTTTAATACAAACTAAAGAATAATATCAAGACTGAAACAGATAAAGAATAATGAATGATTCAACAAGCATAAGCTTATAACATAACTTTCTTTTTTCTATCCTATGTTTCCTTATATCTATTGTCTGCTACACTTGGCTTTGTTCCAAAATATGTATAAATAATATGCTGCTAAGACATACCAAATACAAGAACTACTCGGTAAGTGCTTACCAAAAATTTTTGGGCAACAGAGTTGATTTCAATCCTCTTTCCTTCCAAGGGCTCCGACAAAATCTCCAGGATTTATGCAACTTCAAGTTAACAGCAGGAACCTTACGCGCAATGGCTTGCCAGATCATTTGAACAGCATCATTATCCTTAGAAGGATATCTATACTCGAAGAGATTTTCAACCTCCTTTAATCTAGCCCACATTCTAGTCCACTCTTCTTTCTTAATAGTCCGAATGAGGTTTACGAGGAATTTTTCTTTGAGAGCATCTGAGGTACGAACAAATATGCAGAACTCCGAATAGTCAAGAATATCTTCATAGGGGAGCTCTATTTCATCACTAATGATGACTGGTACACAGTGACTAGCAATTGCATCAAAGAGGCGATTTGATGAAGGAGTGTCACCAGCAATGTTAAGGCAGAACTTGGAGGAGTGCATTCCCTCTGTAGCTTGTTTTATTCCGTCCTTTTGAACGCTTCCAAATGAGAAGTGGACATCTTTCTCATCTTTCAACATATAGAATAATTCTTGCCTGATAAACCCACCCTGAGGATGAGAAACAAGAGTGAGAAATACAAACCCAGAGAACACAACATAGGAAACATGTATAAGGAAGAGCAAAGCATAAGAAGGTAAAGCTTGAGAATCATGAATCTAAAGTTCAAGACACAGAGGTTCAATAAACATTTAGGCTTCATTTCTTTATATTGGATCATAATGGAAATGGACGGAATGGAGAGGGAATGCTGGTGTAATTTAACCAAAAAATTGTCGAATGACTAGTCTAATCTATTTTCTTTTCCATCAAACTTGATGAAATACAAAGGGGTTTAGAGCGTGGTTATGGGTATTATCATACTATCAGATCACAGTGTTAATCAAATTGTTTCAGGCATTCACTATTGTACACCTTATCCGCCTAGATCTGGTAAGAACTATTCTTCTCAATATGTTGAACCAAAACAAAAAGAAAAGGAAGACTTAAGAACTACTCCTCTCAATACCAACACACCCAAATATTGATTGATGGCATATAATCACAGACTTCTTATTCACAACGTCACACACTGAAATTCATTTGAGAGTTAATCTGGTGAATCATCAAGAGAGCGGTTTGAGAAATCAGGGTAAACATATAAGAAGCTAGTCCAGATTAAACCTTGCAACATTTTGATATTAAATTAAACATATTTACGACCCTACTACTATAAGCTTAAGTACAGATAGTAAAAACTGGATGTAATCCTGATGAAAAGTGAACAATTTCAGTTGATCAATAAAGTATCATGTTGTCTGCACCATATGCCTCGTTCCACTTCCAAAGACAGAAGAAAAGAGAAAGATCTTTACAAACAAAAAAAGGGCAAAACTAACACTTATGGGGATAAGGTATTTCTTAAAAGCCAGAACATCAAAGAAACAAGGTGGGCTGCTTCCTTGTGTCATCCATGTTGCAGTATGGTTCGACAAAATCCGTTACCACTGTCTAACAAAGGCATTTTGAAATGGGCTAAAAGTTGTGTTTCATGGAAGAGTTTCTTCATCATCTCCCGATAGCACCCAATTCCACCTGGCTCCTGATTGTAGTCTAGTCCAACTCCTCCCTATCTCTCTAAACAAGATACACACGGTCTCAAGACACTAGTGTCAACAGTTTCCAGAACAAATGTTGTGCAGTAAAAAGCAAACACATTATCCCGAACAACAGAGATACGTCCAAATAAAAAATTTTCCTTCTATCCTTCTCCTAGCTCTGCCTTATTTTGCCACCCACAAGTGAACCTAGATGACACTAGCATAGTAATGATCTACAAATAAAAATAGAGACAAATAGCTAATAGACGAATAAAATAACTTACATCTTTTCTGTATATAGCTCCTTGGAAGTAAAGAAGAATTGGTCGACTATCAAAACCAGAAGTGTCATTGTAATAATTCCTGATTACATGCTTATAAGGTGCAATTATGTCCTTTTCAACATTAGCTACACTTGGAGGATACCTTCCAAAGTCAGAAAGAATAAACATTGCAGGCCAAAGCTTCACTCTTGCATCCAAAAGACTATTCGGATGGTGGGCGACAATAATATGGTCTTTCCCCCCTGATCTTTTCCATTCCTCTTGAGCAGTTAAAAAGGTAACCATTTTTTCTTGTAGTAAGGTATTCATGCTTGTTTTTTGGTGTGGCTTAAGCCTTGAAAACCGATTATAGCTGATTGACGAAAAGAATGGTACAAAAATGACATCAGCTTCACTTGAATTATACACTCTTATGGCACTTCTACCATTCAAATTGTCAGTAATTTCAGAATAGAGAAGATCCAACGTCAACCAATATTCTATACTGTGCTGCAAGTTTAATCCACCTGGATACTCAGGAACCTTATCGCGGATATTGGGCCAAATACTGTTTTTTCCTTCAGCCTTCCATCCTAAGAGTTCAAAATGAAACTGAGGGGGCAGGTCATACATAAAAACTTTAAGAACTTGGTTACTAGGATTGCACTTAAACAAGTTGTACTTTTTTGGTGCTCTATTCTTATCAACTAATATAGGGACCTCACCATCTCGCTGACTCCTAGACCGGGAATTCCCATCATCTGCCAAGGCAAGAAGCTTGGAATTGGGTAGTATATTCAGATCAACGAAGTGACTCCGACCAGCTGAACGCAGCACAAAGGACCAAGACAACATGAACAAAACAGATGTAACCGTAAACAAACAAAACAAGGATTTTCGGCCAAAAATCCCCATTGAATGTGCATTTCTCTCAACCATGTCAATGCTGAACCAGTAACAAACACCTAATACAAACTCATCATTTCTCCATACTTCAATCTAGGCCTGGAAACAGGTAGATTTTAAATCAATCACAATTAGCCAATCTCACCAGAGCTGATGCAACAAATGAGTGGCGAAAAAAGCAATGCAAATTAGGCCCAAAAAACCATTAAGATCACATTGATAAAACCAAGAACCAGCTAATCATTCATTCTATCTGAAACCACACCAACCAAAACAATACCTACATAATCTATCTCAGAACAGCTCACACCAAAAATGTCACCTTTTTCTTATTTCCCAACATCCCCACGAGACAGGTAGTAAACAGACGCATCTTCCATTAACCACTGATCTGAATTATCTATTGGTGCTCTTTCAATTAATAAGAGTGAACCAGGAAAAAAAAAAGATGGTTCTTTGAATATCAATGACAGAGATATCTTATACACAGCTGAATGTGAAAAGGAGCAACAAACAACAAAAAGGCCAAGAAATTGGGAACCCAGATGATATTTGATTCCAACGTACAGAATGAGCATAAAAACCAAGATGAAACGTAATCACAAAACAGAGGAACGGGGATTAATTTGAAGAGAAAACAACAGGAAAGAGAGAGTAGTTGCACCAAATATAGAGGTGTTTCCTCTTGTGTTCTATTCCCTTTGTTTTCTCTGCAGAAAAAAAAGAAGGAAAAAGAAAATGCTAAAAAGGGTAAAAAGGAAAAGTAGTTTGTAAGAAGCGAAGGAATAGGGAATGTATCTGAAGAAGCGGGCTTCTCGCTCTGTGTGGAACTGAGGGAGTTGTTTACTGTTTTTATTGTTAATTTATTATTACAACCTTTAGATGTAGTTTGAGCTTTATTTCCTAATCTGTAATCTTTAAAATATTTCTTATTATAGTAATAATGTAGCTTTTGCATTGGTTTTGTAGTATGCTTTTGAATTTTCGTTTTAGGTTTGGGTGCTATAAAATAAGTGTCCTTTTTTATTGACAGTTACTGTATATCGTATTGTCAATTTCGTATCACAACAACAACGGCAACAATAACATAGTAAAATTACACAAATAGGGTATAGGGAGTATAGTGTGTACGCATATGTTACCTCTATCTCGAAAATGTAGAGAGATTATTTCCGATAGACTCTTACCTCAAGAAGACGGAAAGAGACAATATATTGATACCATCAACAGAAACTATATAAATAATAAAATCTTAAGAACTAGAAAATAGATGGAAAACAATAGCAATAACCAGTAAATAAGGTCCGACACTATGAAAAACAAAAGAGAAGTGTGAACACAACATTAACCACTAGCAGTCTAAGACAAAATCCTAACAGACTAGCCTCTCACTAGTACGAAGTAGGAACATGCTCAACTACCTCCTAACCTACAATTCTAATGTTCGACTTCCACACCTTCCTATCAAGGATCATGTTGTAACGACCCGGCCGGTCGTTTTTTGAATTTACGCCCCGAACCCCCATTAACTGCTTTCCCTAAGTTCATTTCTGCTATTTTGGTTTGCCGGGACGTTCAGTTCTAGGATTCGGAGTGTTTTGGGACACTAGTCCCTAAATGAGAGCTTAAGAGTTGAAAAATGCTCCGTATTCGGAACAGTGTGAAGACGACCTCGGAATGGAAATCTGATGGTTCCGTTAGCTCCGTTAAGTGATTTCGGGGTTGGGAGCTTGTTCGCAATGTTATTTGGAGGTCCGTAGCTCTTTTAAGCTTGAAATGCCGAAGTTTGAATTTTTGAAGTTTCCGGTCCGATAGTGATTTTTTGATCCGAGGATCGAATTTGAATTCCGGAAGTTTCTGTAGCTCCGTCATGTCATTTGGGAGGTGTGTGCAAAATTTCAGATCATTCGGACAAGGTTTGGATAGGTTTTTGATCGAAATTGTGTTTGGTTAGAATTTGAAGTTCATAGGCTTGAATCTTTGATTAATTCGCGTTTCCGGCGTTGTTTTGGGTGATTTAAGGATTGGTACAAGTTCGAATAAGGTATTAGGTGGTATTGGTGCTTTTGGTTGAGGTCCCGGGGGTCTCGGGATGATTTCGGGTAGCTAACCGGGGAATTTTTGGACTTAGGAAGATTTTAGGCTTGCTGCTTCTGGTATTTTCGCAGAAGCGGAGCCGCTTAAGCGGCCAGGAAGCCGCAGAAGCGGAAGTGGCATTTTGGTCAGGAATCGCAAAAGCGGATCTGTGTTCTGCAGAAGCGGGATCGCTTCTGCGACAGGAAGACCGCATAAGCGATTTTGGCGCCATATTAGGAGAACCGCAGAAGCGGTCCTTTTTCCGCATAAGCGGAACCGCAGGTGCGATTTTTAGTCCGTAAAAGCGGACCAGGCATTTTTAAGTTCGACCGCAAAAGCGGTGATTCTCACAGCAAAAGCGGGACCGCAGAAGCGGAAAATGGCCTGGACAGAATGTTTAAGTTATGGAAATGGGACTTCGTTCCCATTTCCCATTTTTAACGATTTGGAGCTCGGTTTGGGC
>MU712775.1:0-40002 GCA_026770625.1 Nicotiana glauca
AACTCAGCAGTAAAGCCTAACAATTACAGCTCTAATCAAACAGCAAACTGAAGCGAGTGAATCCAGCCAAATGAATAGATCAGCAACAGAGGATTTCAACTGAAATTTCCTTTTATTTTGGAAAACAAGACTGATATCGGAAAAATCCATAGTGTAAACCAAAGAAGAAGAACTCTTTAACCCCCTTTTTTTAGCTTTACATTCCGAAAATGTTTCTGTTTCTATCTTTTTTTTGCTTTTTTTGTTTCTTCCTTCTCTTTGTATGTGTGCGCGTTTTCTTTTCCTTTTTTTTTGAGAAAAACCAAGAAGAAATCAGAAGGTTAAGGCTTGATTAAGAGATGGAGAACCTGGGTCACGGCTGCTCCTCTTTCTTATTCTTTTTCTTCTAGCGTTATTTTTTAGTCTAGGTATTTATAGGTAGGGTATTAGGGTTTTAGGGTATTGGGCCTAGTTTTGGGTATTGGGACTGAATTGTTATGGGCTAGGTCCGAATTTTGGGCCTAAAATAGATCGTTTGAACCCAAATATTATTCTTTTCCCGAAACCAAGATAAAAATACGATCTTATTTAATTAATCTCACGTAGGCAAAATCGCTGTTAAAATGAGACTGACAATTAAAACAAAACTATTTTTTTGGATATTTTTAAGATTAAAGTAACTACAAAAATATTAATGAAACTATTTTTGTATTTTCGAAATTATATAAAGACAAAAAAAAAATAAGATCCTATTATTATTATTATTATTATTATTTTCTATATTTTTCAAGATTATATTAAAATAAAAATAGGTTCAAAGGAACATATTCTCTCTAATACATTAAAATAGAGTAATATGCAACCATTTTTGTATATATATTTTATTTATTTATTTATTTATTTTTTTGGATGAAAATAAGTTAAAGAAGTCAAAAATAGTTGAAATAGTTATATTAGGACTAAATTAAATATTTTTCTGCTAAAAATGGGTAAAATTTTGGGGAGGGTCAAAAATCACATGTCAACACATCTATCTAATGCAATCTCTTATTTTCTGTTAGTTCTAGTCAGTTTCTGTTTAGGTAACTTTTCCTTCTATAGTCCTTTCATGCTGACTCTAGTGATATGACATGCACGCATAATTCTCAGCCTAATCTTTAAAGTTAGTCTAATCATGAAGCAATGGCACAATTTTATATATGATAAAAGGATGCATTTGAGGAAACGAGTAAAGAAGCTTGAATTGAGTGAAACTGAGGCAGTAAGTCTAGGAAATCAAGAGGTTGATAAGAGCATACAATAAGGAAATGTCTCTCAAGCAGTTTGAGGTAAATCAGTCAGTGCTGAAATGCATTCTTCTACATCAAGATAAGGTTGAGTCAAGTCTGCTTCGAACTGGCAAGGGTCATTCATTGGGACAAAGGTATTGCCCATTGGCACTTTTATTTGTGTTGATGCCAGTAATAGATACTATGTGTGATTTGTTTGCTTATCTTCACTTATGTGCTTGTACTTGCCATTTTTAAGTTTGGTATGACGAAGACATTTAGTTCTGCTGGCCAAACATTTTTATCCTTTGCTACCCATTTTGAGCCCATATTTTTTGTTTCGTACCCCTCTTTTGGAATCAGAAATAGGGTTAGGAAATAGAAAAGAAAAAGAAAAAGAGATAAAGAAGAAAAAAAAAGGAAAAGAGAAAAAGAAAAAAAGGAAAAAAAAGAAAAAAAGCAACTTTGTCTTTTGAACTACGTTCGACCTGATTTTTATCACCACAAGATACGTAGGCAGCCTTAGGGTTCGATCACACCAAATAAGATATTTCTTTATCACCGGAGTCAAAAGTGGGGCATTTTTTCTTAGAAATCCCATCAAAGCAAAAATCCAGAAAAAAAATTCCCTAGACTCCAAGAAACTGAGGCAGAAGTTTTAATTTTGCCAAAAGGCCTGATTCCAAATGTTGTAGTTTTGAACCCTTTTCATCTTAAATTATTTTGAGCCTTCATGCCACCTTTTCTTTCTAACCCTGTCCAAAAGCCTATATTACGGTCCAAAAAAAGACCTTCCGACCAATCTTTGAGGATGTCATATCAAGTGTTGGTGAAAGTATAATCTTCCTGCATCATGGGTAATACCTTCGTTCTCAGAACAATGAGAGAAAATGATAAAAATGAGAGTCTTATCGGCAAAAACCCTCAGGGGCACCGTAAGGCAATGGTGAGTTGAGAAGGAGCAAAATGAGAGAGGCTTGATGGTGAAAACCCTTCAGGGCACTACAAGTCGACTGAGGATAGTGGATCAGATGGGACAATTGAAGCGATGAAGCCTAGTTTCACAACGAAGAGGTACAACAAGAGTTGAATATTAGATTTTCTTGAGAGGTTAGGCAACTTAATCCAAAGGTGCATGTTATGGTCATTAGAGTTGTTATCCACATCTGATAAGTTTCTACTTTGTAATTTTCTTCTTAGGTATCATCTTTTCCCTTGTCCCTCATTTTGTTCCTCTTGTTTTTGTTTGAGTCCCTTCTTGAGTGTGTTTGGTCAGAACAAGTGAGAAATGACTTCAAAATTTACTACCAGCTTTCCAGTTGCACAAAACAAATTTGGCTGGCACATCAAAGTGGCATAAGTCAAGAAAAAGTGGTATGCACATTAAGTTGGTAACAATCAACATCCTTTGGGATTCATGTGAATGCAAGGGTTCGGTAAATGTCAATTCATGAGCAAAATGCAACAAATAGAGGATATTGGGATTAAATGGAGCAGAGGTGTTTTCTGTGATAAATGTTGAATGAAAATGGGTAGTCGATAACATGTTGTTAGCACGAGATTTTTGCCCTGAACGAATTACTCCAAAAGAAATCCAAAATAAAATAATTTTTTGATTGTTTGCAATTGTTGTGAATTTTTGTGTTATTGTCTGCATTTGTCGTTGCATGTTTATTTCTTTAAATTAATTAAAATACAAAAAAATATATGTTGCATGCACCTTTAGGATTTAATTTTTTTTACAATTAAGAATTAATCAAATCATGTTTGGTTTTTAAAAGAATGAAAGTCAAAAAATATGCATTTTGCATTTTTCAGTGTTTAATGTCCAAGTGTGCGATTTTGTTTGTGATTATTGTTTAATTTTTTGTGGGGTAATTATTATTAGGGGTCAATTAATATTTTCTAAGTTGATTTTGATTTTACAATTTAATTTAGGAATTTTGGTAATTAGGAATTAAAAAGAAAAATGAAAGAAAAAGAAGAAAAATGAAAATAGAATACAAAGAAATCAAGAACTGGCCGTTTCGTTTTTGGACCAGAACTAGGCCCAAACATTTTGCCCCAACCCGATCCAAGTCCCCACCGCCCTTACCCCAAATGGCATCGTTCTGTTTAAGTGTTCAAACATGGTCGTTGATCTCGATTGATCCAACGGCCAGGATCACTTTTTCCCCTCATATATAACCACCCAAACAGACCCCGCCCCCCAAGCCACTACCCCCGTTCCAATCTTCGTCTCTTTCAGTGAGACCAAACAACCAAAACCCAAATGGTCGCCACCCCACCCGTTCGCTTGAAACCCGGTGGCAACAACACCGCCGGCCACCCAAATAACACCCCTGAACCCCCGAGCCTTCCTCAATCCAAATTTATGACCCTTGTTCCTCGAATCATCACAGAACTCCTTGAATCTTCCATCGAAGATTCGTCAAGAAACCTCGTCTTCTCTGATTAACCCCAAACCCACACCCCTGAAGCTTCGAATCACCCTCATCCCTAAACCACCCCTAGTTTCCCTCGAATCAAACTGGAACGTGTCGAATCCTAATTCGAATGAACGAGCCCTAGAAGAACCAAACTATAGGCTTTGTGCAATGTTAGGAACTTGATGCTTCAACAGACTTTAGTCGAGTGTTCTCAGTTGAGAACACTCAATTAAGGTCCGTTTTGGCCTCAAAGTTCAGTTCGAGGTTTCAAGTAGGACGAATTCACTTGGTCTAAGATTTCGAGGTATTTCTGCTTCTTTGTTTTTCTTTTGTTGTTATTAATACCTGTCTGATTAAGTTTCGATGTAATTCGTCTGTTGTCAATTATTTTTTTTCCTTCTCCTTCGAACCTTTTCCTTGGTTCAGTTTTCTTCTGATTGATTAGTATGTGTTAAAACTGTCGAATTGATTAAGTTTTGTCCATTAGTCTGTTCTTGTAGCTAATTCGTGTTTGTGTTAAGTCCAAGAATGATATTGTCTGAGTTTGGTTTCTCTGATTTTCGTCTGGTTTACAGTTCCTGGTTATCAATAGTTTAGTTGTGTTTATTTCGTCCCCTTTGTATGTTGATGGATTTACCATAATGAATGCAATGGTCAGTTCTAATAACCAATTACTCCCCGCTAATAGTTCAGGTTTGAAATCAGTAGGATTGCCCATCTTTACCCTGGATTTGGTTTTCTAGATAGTTGAGTTAGAAATCAGTTTAGTTAATGGCTAGGAATTGTCGATTGGTTATAGCTGATGGTTTTGGGTAGAGATTGAACTGAGGGTAATTATGGGATTTAACAGGTTTGAAATTAGACTAACTTAAGGGTCTGTCCGGAAAGGTACTAAATGTACCATTTGTTTAATGTTTTGTCCAATAATGGGGGGTTTGGGAAACATAAATAGCATGGGATGATGCAATAGGTGATTTGAATACTAATATACCCATAACCTTAGAGTTAATTAATAAAAGGAGACATGTGAGAGGGGAGCAAATGACTTCGGAAGGATAAAAAGGATATAGGAGTGGGAATTTATGGGGTATGGGCAGACCAAATGACAAGGCTGGTCTGAGTAGTTAAAGGCAGATAGCAGGCATGTTTTTGGTTATAAATAGGATATATTTTAATAGAAAAAAGGGGGCTTCTGGAATGCTAAAAAGGTGAGAATTAAGAGTGAAAACTGGCTGGTTTTTAGACTCCTGAAAATCAGTTTTTTAGAGAGAAAGTCAGTGTTGAGAGCTTTAAGTCTAAGACAGCATTTTTAAAACTTCGGATCAGTCTATTTGAGTGTATAACTGGAGACTGTTTCATTGGAATTTTGGGTCCAAATTTTGTTTAATTCTAGTTCTGCCTGGGGTGTTTGTGTTGTTGTTTGGATTTTGCTGGTTTCATATTGTTCCTGGGCTTGGTCTGTTGCTAGTGTTGCTATTATATTTGTTGCATTGGTCTTTTAAAAGCTTGTCTTACATTGTTGTTGCCTTTGTTGTTTGTTACTGTTGCTGCTGACCTTTGTTTCTTCTTCATCTTTATTCTAAATACCAGGTACACAGCTGTAACCTTGGCAATTGTAAGCTGAAATCACATAGAATGATTATATGAAGATATTGAAGCATATTAGACTAAGTTGTATTCCTAAGTCATGTAGTAATGCACTTAAGTCATGAATGTGTGTATGTTTCTATTGGATTTTTGTAATAATTGGACTGCATTGTTACATGTGAAGTAGTTTTTCTTTCTCTTCTGTTAAGAACAAGTAGTAACCTACACCATGATTAGCCTAATGTAATGGATGGATTATTTTCAGTTGATGTCCGTCAGTTATTGCACACGGTTGTTCAAAAAGAAATGACTTAGAAACTTGGGAAAGCTTTTGAAAGTTTGGTTATTATTTTTACTCCATGTATAAACAACATTTGGCCTAACTGTTTCGAACAGATGTGAGATCCCATAGGGTGAAGGCTTCGAATTCAAATAACTAAACAGTTGAGTTTATCTACTAATTAGGTAGAAGGTATAATTGGAGTTTTATAGTTGCAGGCATATATAAGTTTGTTAAGTTTGAATAAACATCTTGAACTAAGTAAAAATGGGAAAATAATTTGTCCATGTAGAGTTAACCTTGTAGTTTTGATAAAAATCCAAGAATAACGGTTTCATTCGATAATTTTATTCATTGTAAGATGGTTAACGCTCTTGTACCAATATAGAGTAACTTTAAAAAGTATTTAGATAGTTACATCTCGGATTTGTTTGGTTAATGGATTAGACTACTTGCAAGATTTTGGGCCTTAACGTTCCAGTGAACGGCTCAGGTCCAATCTGATTCATGTGTTCATGTGGGCCTGAACCAAGGCCTGCTACTGGCCACCCTTTCACGTAGCCCCGAGCGAGATTTTTCTTGTGGTTGGTGTTAAATCTGGTAATTAATTAACTAGGGCTATTTTCTTTATTCTTAGAGACAAAAATATTAAAAATCGTAGTCGCTTTAGACTTTACCTTTTAAAACAATGAATGAGATGAGCCTCGCCGAACAAAGTACAATTAAATTGCGGGGCCTTCAATAAATGGTTATAATAAGTACTCAGAACTCGGGATAGGCCGTTTAGCGAATTTCACGGCCTTCCCCAAAATAATAACGCGTTAGTATCTTTAGGCGCACTTCTTAATAATTTACTTTCTTTAATTCGGGTGCACATTTATGTGACCCAAATCCAAATCTCAACGGAGTCGAAATATGTGAAAAATCACGGGTACATTGATGTGACTTGGTTCAAGATGTGTTTTCACGACATTGCAATTCTTATAAAAAATAATAATAAAGCGGTAAATAATCTTTAAAATTGCACTATAGGATAACATATATTAAAATCAGATATTAAGCCATTTATAACAGTTTAAGTGACCGTGCTAGAACCACGGGATCCGGAATTGCCTAACACCTTCCCTCGGGTCTACAGAATTCCTTACTTAGAATTTCTGGTTCGCAGAATTCATTTGGAAAAGTCAAAAATTTCCTCGATTTGGGATTCAAGATAAACCGGTGACTTGGGACACCAAAAGCCAAACCTTTTCCCAAGTGGCGACTCTGAAAAGAATAAATAATCCCGTTTCGAATAATATCACTTAAAAATGGAAAAAAATCCCTTATATATTATCCTCCGGGGTAGGTGTGTAAAAAGAAGGTGTGACAACTCTGGCGACTCCGCTGGGAATACAAACCCAAAATTCCGGTTCAGGATTTAAGAATTCGAGCTTAGAATAACTGTTATTTTCGGCTTTATCTGATTTTCCTACATGTTTTCCTGCTAAATATGCTAAGTGTTTTACCGCTTTGATATTATTTGGACTGTATAAATGAACTGTGCCGAAACCCTTCTCTTCTCACCTCCGGGGATGTACTTACTGGTTGAGTCTCCCTATTCTATTTGTGTTATACCCTGAAATAAGAAAAGGGCTCGGACAAGTTACAAAGTCGGACGATCTTGCGGGTCCCTGGTACGTAGCCCCCTCCTCGACTCGAGTTGTCCGCTCGGGTACACTGTCTAGAACACATACCCAGGTTTTGAACTTAGAATAACTTGACCTCATGTCGGATCCCTAGTAGGAACGCTTATTTGCATTATGTTGCATTTGACTTAGGGGACTCAACACAGGGGTTGGGTCCGTCTAGGACAGGTAACCTGAAATGAAAAAGACCATCCTGCTGCATCCTGTCTGTTTTACGCATTTATTTGCTTCGGACGTGCATGATGACCGGCTTTGAAACATTGGGAAAATTTGAAAATAAAAAGAGGGAAATAACAGTGTGGAGATATAACTATGTTTAGAAAAATAAACCAATGTCAAAATAGTGTCGAAACTCTGCCAAAATTTTGAGAAAAAAAAGAAAAAAAAATATATTTTTTATCATTTTAAAATAGCAAAAGAAAAAGGGAAAAAAGAGTCTTTATTTTGTTCTTCTTATTTTCAAATTGTTTGATTGAAAAAAAAAGGTGTCTTTATTGTAATTTGGAGAATACATTGCTGAAAAGAAAAAGAAAAGTCTAGTTTTCAGAAAATAGTTCGTTTTGTCTTACCGAACTATGCCGGTTTGATTCTCACACGGTGTGAGATACGTAGGCAACTCTCATCGGGTCCAACCTCACATTTTGAAAAAATAGCCAAAATATAAAAAAATATAAAAAAATGTCAAAATTTTAATTTTCGTCATAATTAAGTCAAGTGATGTCGTTTTGCCAAATATAGCCGAATGTTCCCGAAAAGGACGCCGGAAGGCTGACTTTGCACAAATGGCCACTTTTGGGTCATTTTTGGATTTTTTGACCCACACAGCCTTAGAATCTTCGTCCCCGAGGCACTGAAAGGCCGTGTTTGCAATATCAGGTTTTCTATTTTTGGAAAAAACAAGAAAAAGAGTCATAAATAAGTCGGTGATGTTGTTTTTGCGGGAAATAGCCGAATGTTCCCGAAAGGGATGACGGAAGGCTGACTTTGCCTAAACGGCCACCTTTGGTCATTTTTTAGGCTTTGACCGGTTAAGCCCACACGACCTTAAAATCTTTCATCCCCAAAGTACTGAAAGGTCGCGTTCGAAAAACCGAGTCTTTCATTTTAAAATTTGAACAAAAAAGTTAGTTTTGTTTCGACCCAAATAAAGTTTGCTTTTGTTTAATCACATTAAGAAATGTGCAGAATGAGCACGAGTCAGAATTTACTCGGAGCCCTTATAAATAACATCCCGTTGGGGTTACACATGTGGTAGAATGACTTGGGTGAATTAGGGCAAGACAGGATCAAGTTGTACTTAGGAGGCCTTATTGGATTACTGAAGATTAAACCGAGAGGGGACATTATAAAGGCATTAATCCCATTCTGGGACCCGACACACAACGTATTCCACTTCTCTGATTTCGAGCTCTCACCGACATTGGAAGAGATAGCAGGGTACATCGGGGGTCCCAAAATTCTTTTGAAAAAATAGTACTTGATTGCTCCAAGGGCCGTAATCATACACAAGTTCTTAGACACTTTGAAGATACGCAGAACGGTCCACAACCCAGATTTGGTAAAGGGCTTTTGTACTCTTTCATTCATATACGGCAAATACAGTCATGTCGGAGGGTTAACAATCCAGAAAGCAGAATCTGTAGCAAGGACAACCTCCTGAAATGGGAAGAGCATAGATGTATTGCGTTTATGGTAGCCTTTCTGGGACTTCTGGTGTTTCCTAGAAAAGACGGGAAAATTGATATACAAATCGTCGGGGTCATCAGTACTTTGCTCACTCAGGATAACAACACTCTGGCACCCATGATAATAGTCGAGATCTTCCGCGCTCTCACTGCTTGCAAAGCCGGAGGGGATTTCTTTGAGGGTTGCCATATATTACTGCAACTGTGGATGATTGAACATTTATGTCACCGCCTGCAATTTATGAGCTATGGGTCATCGAAGAAGACATACATAGAAGAGTTTTCTACAAGGGTCGACGAGATTAGTTTGCCATAAGGGGTCACCAAATGGGTAGCACGCCTGCGTTCTGTCACCGCAAGCCAGATAGAATGCCCATTTGGGTAGCTATCTGTGGGTTAAGTCATATATATATCAGCCACAGGATCTCATTTGCTGCTGATGGGTCTTCAAAGTATCCAACCATATGCCCCGTACCGAGTCTTGAGGTAGTTGGGTAGGTGCCAAATAGTTCCAAAGGATGAAGATCTCAACAGCCAGGTAGTCGAAATTAGGCCTAATGGGCAGTTCCCCGAAGCGGTCGTTCGCAAAATTTTGAATGAATGTCAAACCTTGAAGGCAAATACTTGGGTAAGGGATAGGTCCAAAGGCGAAGCATTACCGGGATATGTTGCTTGGTATAGAAGAGAACTTGGGTTCGAAAGACTAGTTAAAAGACCTCACCTCCGAGATTTCGCCGAGTCATCACAAGAGAAATGGGCCTAGTTGGCTAAAGAAAATGAGTACAGGGCCAAGATGGGAAAACTGGAGAAGCAAATCCAAGACCTTGAGTTTAAGAACAGTGTGCAAGCTGCAGACGATGAGATGGACAAAAAGAAGCTGGCTCAAGAAAATGAAGCCCTGAGAGCCCAAATCCAACAGATGAGGATAAATGCTGACAAGCAACAAAGGAGTTGGTCGGATGAACGGTTGAAAAAAGATTTGAAAAGGGAAATCGCAGAATGCCAGGACAAGCTGAAGAAATCCGAGGGTATTATAGTAGGACTCCGGGCACAATGGGCAAAGAGAACAGAAAAACGCACCCATTAGTTGCAGCAATTAAAGAAGGATTATGAAAAAATCATTGTCCATGTGAAAAGAAAGGTGACCACCCTTGAAGACTAAGCAGCTAAGCAAGCCGAAGCTTTTGAGATCGAAAGCGGACACTGCTATGACTTATTGGCCCGAATGGAAACAGAAATACAGCAGCTGCAGAATCAGCACCTTCAGGATTCTCAGATTTTGGAAGCCCGTAATGATCAAATAAGGCGTCATCTCATACAAAAGGGTCAAACCAGGGACAAGATTGAGACTATCGCCCATGCTATCGTTAAGAGGTACCAGATGTGTGAGATCTTGCACCTAAGCCCGCGGCGAGGCCGAACAATGCCCCGCGGGCACCACAATTTGAAGTTTTAATGTACTCGTAGCTCGAGTCTGTATTTTCTTGAGTCTGTTGTCTGTTAGGGTCCATTTTTCTTTTCGTTCCAGAGTCTATTAGAAGTGTTTGAGTCTGTACTTTATTTCAAGTCTGTTGTTTTACCTTTCAAAATTTCTAGTTGATAATAAATATTTTATTAATGAAATGGAAAATTCCCAAAAAAAATTGTTTCTTTATCCTTAGCATTCATTTTTTGCGAACTACGTTTGGTCTGATTCGTGCGGGGTCATGATACGTAGGCAATCTTCATCAGATTCGACCATAACCCTAAATAAAGTATATAAATATAATAAAAGGAAACAGGGAAATGCATAAAGAAAGGTCAGAATGACGCATTCAACCGTTGCAAAACATGTAGAAATCCACCTAACTGTATAGGTGCATCACACCCCAACATGAGATTACCTTTATGTTACTTGTCTCAAATTAACCAGTTATTGCTACACCAGGTTCTATAGAAAGGTGATTGGTTTTGTGGTAATCTGGCCTCACATTCATATTTCACGAGGTCAAAAGGAAGTGTTCAACCATCACAAGGTCGAAAGAAAGTGTTCATACATACTTCACAAGGTCGAAAGGAAGTGTTGAAATGTCTTCAGAAATTCCTCTACCAATGATTCCTGTTTCAGAGGAAAGTTCAATCTCAGCCATCCCCACTTCTGAGTCAGCAACTGCTAAGGAAAATAGAATTCTCCGTCTCCGCATAATGGAAATGTGGATGCCTGGAGCAATGGAAGAGAACTACCGACTGCGATCCCTGGATTCCTTGAGTTGTTCCCTAGGGCAAGTGGGACTTCCAACATCCCCATAAGTTATCCAACTACCCCGATCGGGCATCCTACCATTTCAGCTCACTTCACTGGATCACCTTCTGAGTATTACCCACATGTGTCAGCGACAGGTGCGGCTTCAAACATATTCACCGCACTGCCTTGTTCAGCCACGGCACAACCCGCTTTACCCAGGCCCAACTTCGACTGCTCTTCATTCACATTTCAAGCACCATCTTTCTCATTGGAACCTACCCGGTTTGCCACCAATGCTTATCCTCAGCCGCCTCAAGACGAGCTTACATCGGGGCAAGATCAAACTCCCAAAGCACCCGAGCAGGATGAGATGTCCAAAAGAATGAGGAGTCTTGAGCAAAGTTTAAAAAATATACAAGGTTTAAGTGGGCGGAAAAGTGTGTCTTATACTGATTTGTGCATGTTCCCCCATGTGCATTTGCCATTGGGATTCAAAACCCCAAAGTTTGAGAAGTACGATGGGCACGGTGATCCCATCGCTCATCTTAAGAGGTACTGCAACTAGTTGCGAGGAGCTGGCGGAAAAGAAGAACTCCTCATGGCTTATTTTAGAGAGAGTCTGGGTGGCATCGCATCAGAGTAACACATGGACCAAGATATATCCCGCTGGCACATATGGGATGATCTTGCCAGAGACTTCATCAACCAGTTCCAATACAATATTGACATGTTCCAGATAGGAACTCATTGACGTACCTAAAGAAGAAACCATTAGAAAGCTTCCGAGAATACACAGTTAAATGGCGCGAGCAGGCATCCAGTGTAAAACCTCCAATGGATGAGGTCGAAATGGTCACAGTTTTCCTCCAATCCGAGGAGCCGGATTACTTCCAAAATATGATGTCCGCAATGGGTATACCATTCGCTGAAACCATCAAGATTGGCGAAATAGTCAAGAACAGTTTGAAAACTGGTCGAATTCTGAGCCAATCCGCCATCAGAGCTACCTCCTAAGCCATTAGGGTGGGTCTGGAGGAGTAGCAATGGGCAAGAAGAAGGAAAAACGTCCATGGCGGCATCAGATGCAAGAAAATACCATACCCCAGGTCTCTTTTTTCCGGAAAGACCCCGCCAACACTACTACCCCCACCAAGATATGGCCAATACTCCTCAGCCCTACATGGTCATGAATGCTCAACCTTATGGCCGACCACCGCAACAAGCCAAACAAAACCAAGCTCCACTTCCTAGAAATCAGCCTCCTTACCGAAACCATTATAATCCCCAACCACCCCAGAATAACTTCCGTCCCCAGGAACCACCCAGGAGACAAACCTTCACACCCATCGGCGAACCATATGCCAATCTCTTTCCTAAGCTTGTCCAGATGGGTCTCTTGCAGCCAGTCCCTCAAACAAGGCAAAATCCAGCATCGCCTGCTTACAAAGCTGGTGTCAGGTGTTCTTATCATTCGGGGGTGGAAGGGCATGATACCAATGATTGTTGGACCCTAAAAAGGGTAGTAGAAAACCTGATAGAACAAGGGAAGATAGTGGTAAGCGACGAGGAGGTCCCAAATGTGACTAACAATCCCTTGCCCGCTCACGATAATGGGCCAGTGATCGGGATGATCTACGAAGACAAGGAGTTTGATCCCACCTTAAAAGCCATAACTGCTATCGCTGATGCAGAAAGGAAGCCTAAGGCGGCCCCGAAGCAAGAGAAAAGGGAAAAGAAGATTGAAACTGTCAAGACTGAATTTGAGAAGAAAGTCGAAACAAAAGCAGACACGGTGCCTCCTAAAAATGGGATTCTCTATGTCCCGCGAGGTCACCAAGAAAGGCCATTAGTCATAAATACTCCGAAGAGATTTTAAGTGAAGAAGGGAACACCAATGTATGTGCCAAAAGGAGCCTATGTGGTCTGGGGGACAATTAGACCGCTTCGGATGAACGAGCCAGTGGTTATTAGACGCGTGCCGTAGAAGCCAACGACGGACCCATCTGCAGTACCATGGAATTATTTAGCAGACGTTAGTTACATACAAAGGTAAAGAAATCATAGGAGAACTTCCAGGGAATAACTTTGCTAAGAAATATTCAGATATACAGGAAGTAAACAATTCCACACGGAAGCGTTTTCCACCCAAGAAGCCTGTGAGTGCTGAAGAAGCAGAGGCTTTCTTTCAGAAAATGAAGATGCCTAATTATGAAGTAGTGGATCAGTTGCATAAGTACCCTGAACAAGTGTCTATGCTATCCTTGTTAATGAGGTCTCCCGAACATCAGAAGATCCTAGTAAAAACTCTTAACGAGGCATATGTACCGGCTGAGACTTCGATCGAGCAACTGGAAAGAATGGCAGAAAGGTTCTTTGCTGTCAATCAAATTTCTTTTAGTAAGAATGATTTGCTTCCGGAGGGAGCGGCTCACAACAAGGCTTTACATCTAATCGTCAAGTGTGAAGACTACTATGTCAAGCGAGTGATCGTGGATGGGGGTTCGGGTGTTGACATTTCCCCGTTCTCCACGCTATACAGAATGGAGATTGGGACCGGAAGGGTTCGTCCCAATAACGTCTATGTAATAGCTTTTGATGGCATCAAAAGGGATACCCTCAGAGAAATAGACCTGATATTGACTACAGGACTGGTGGAGTTTGAGGTAACGTACCAGGTACTAGATATGGACAGGTTTTACAACTTTCTTCTTGGAAGGCCTTGGATTCATACTGTAGGGGATGTACCTTCTACTCTCATCAAATGGTGAAATTCGAATATGAAGATCAGGAAATTGTGGTCCACAGAGAAGACGAGCAGTCTATCTATCGGGATCCATCCATCCCACGTCTCGAAGCAAGAGAGTGGAAAGTGAACACACAGTCTACCAGGCTTTTGAAGTTGTATTGGCGGATCAGTGTGAAGAGGGGAGCCCTTGCCCCCAACCTTTCTTGTCCAATGACTCGATCATAGTTGCTAAAGAAATGATCCGACAGGGATTCAAACTAAGAAAAGGGCTTGGGAAATCATTACAAGGAATAGCTGAACCTATCACTTTGCCTTCAACTGAGAAGTTCTTTGGGATAGGCTTCCACCATACCTCATGTGATGAAGAGTGGGCAAATAAGAGAAAAAATGAGGGATGGGATTTACCTC
This sequence comes from Nicotiana glauca, assembly GCA_026770625.1. Classification (NCBI taxonomy): domain Eukaryota; kingdom Viridiplantae; phylum Streptophyta; class Magnoliopsida; order Solanales; family Solanaceae; genus Nicotiana; species Nicotiana glauca. The sequence continues at coordinate 14,295 of MU712775.1, forward strand.
AACCACTGCCATATTTGTACAAAACCTTCGTCCGACCAAAGTACGATGAAGAAGAAAAGGATGAGTCATTTACGGCCGAAGAGATTGAGGACATATGTGGGGCAATGAGAGAAATGCTTTATGAAATCCAGATGGTTCAGTTGGGAGAAGGCGCAAGCATCGCTGTGGTGCTATACATGGGGCCATATGCTAAACTGCAAAATTGGAAGGCTACACCCTCCCAGTCAGTCGGGAGTCCGGGTAGACTTGTCCTGCCACTTTTCCTGCATCACGAGTTATCCCAGGGTGTAACTCGGATGTTTTCTTTAGTTTCCTATTTTCATTTTCCTGAATGTAAACCCTTTTATTTCCCTAATTCCAAGAAATGAAATTAATATTTCATCATTTATTTTCTTTACTTTTTTGATTTTTTGCTATTTTTCTTTCTCTTTTATTTCTTTTTTTCAGTTCTAACAATGCGCCTTTAAATGACATTACATGCTTGCGGACTTCACGCCCAGATCTAAACACGCCGTCTAATGTTAAATAATGAACCAATAACCGAAATATGATGAAGAAGAGGCTTTTAGGGAAATAAATCGAGAACTGGAAAACTTTGAGAATAACCTTAAGCCGAACTTGAATTATATAGAACCGGTTAATTTGGGAACTTCTGAAGAGGTCCGAGAAACCAAAATAAGCATTCACACAGATGAGAAAACATGGGATGCAATAATTCAACTCCTGTTTGAGTTGAAAGATGTGTTTTCTTGGTCATATGATGACATGCCGGGACTAAGTGTTGATCTAGTGGCGCATAAATTGCCAATTTACCCTGATTGTCCCCCAGTTCAGCAGAAACATAGAAAGTTTAAGACTGATATCAATGATAAGATCAAAGAAGAAATCACAAAACAGTTAAAAACAGGGGTGATCCGAGTTGTCCATTATACTACGTGGCTGGCTAATGTAGTTCCCGTACCGAAGAATGATAGGAAAACCCTTGTATGTGTGGATTACCGAGATTTGAACAAAGCAAGTCCCAAAGATAATTTCCCTCTGCCTAATATCCATATCCTTGTTGATAACTGCGCCAAACACGAGATACAGTCCTTCGTGGATTGTTACGTAGGATATCACCAGGTGTTGATGGATGAAGGAGATGCTGAGAAAATGGCTTTCACTACACCTTGGGGTACTTACTATTACCGGGTTATGCAGTTTGGTTTGAAGAACGCGGGGGCCACTTACATGAGAGCCATGACTGCCATTTTTCATGATATGATGCATCAGGAGATAGAGGTGTATGTAGACGACGTGATCATCAAGTCCAGAACTCAGGATGATCATGTTCAAGATTTGAGGAATTTTTTCGAGAGGATGTGAAGGTATAACTTGAAGCTGAATCCGGCTAAATGTGCCTTCGGAGTCCTATCAGGAAAATTTTTGGGTTTCATAGTCAGCAGGAGAGGTATTCAGTTAGATCCAACAAAGATAAAGGCTATCCGAGATCTACCTCCCCCGAGAACAAAGAAAGACATGATGAGTCTTTTGGGCAGGTTGAACTATACCAGTCGGTTCATCGCTCAACTGACTACCACATGTGAGCCCATATTCAAGCTATTAAGGAAAGATGCAGCAATTAAATGGACAGTTGAGTGTCAGGAGTCCTTCGACAAGATAAAAGAATATCTTTCAAATCCTCCAGTTTTGGTTCCGCCAGAACCAGGGAGACCATTGTTCTTGTATCTAACGGTCTTAGAAAACTCTTTTGGCTGTGTCCTTGGACAGCATGATATAACTGGAAAGAAAGAGCAGGTGATCTATTACCTGACAAGAAATTCACCGGTTATGAAGTCAAATACACTTTGTTGGAAAGAACGTGTTGTGCTTTCACATGGGCCGCTCAAAAGTTGAGACATTATCTTCAGGCTCATACTACTCATCTCATAACCAGGTTAGATCCTTTGAAGTACATATTCCAGAAACCGATGCCTACTGGGAGATTAGCAAAGTGGCAAATTTTGCTTACTGAATTCGACATAGTCTACGTCACTCGCACGGCAATGAAAGCCCAGGCATTGGCAGAGGCTGAAAACCCGGTTGACGAGGAATACCAACCGTTGAGTACTTATTTTCCAGATGAGGAGGTAAACACAATAGTAGTAGTCCCTGAAGACGCTCATGCTTGGAAAATATTCTTTGACGGGGCCGTAAACGCCAAAGGTGTAGGAGTTGGGGTAATCTTGATATCACCCACTGGTCAGCACTATCCAGCTACAGCTAGGCTCCGTTTCTTTTGCATGAACAATATGGCTAAATATGAAGCCTGCATCATGGGCATGAACATGGCAATTGATCAAGATGTTGAAGATTTGTTGATTATGGGAGATTCTGTTCTGATTATCCAGCAAGCCCAGGGTGAATGGAAGACCCGAGATGTCAAGCTTATTCCTTACCGATAGCACGTGGAGGATCTCGGCAAGCAATTTAAATCAATAGAGTTCAGGTACATCCTGCGGTGTCACAATGAACTAGCTGATGCACTTGCCACTTTAGCTTCAATGTTACCTTAGCCAGGCAATGCCCACATCGATCCCTTGGAAATCCAAATAAGGGAAAGACACGGTTACTGTAATGCAGTCGAGGCGGGACCGAACATCCAGCCATGGTACCATGATATTAAGAGGTTTTTGAAAACATAAGAATACCCCGAACATGGTACTGGAGATCAAAAGAGAACTATTAATCGGCATGCGAGCGGCTTCTTTTTGAGCGGTGAGGTCTTGTATAAAATAACCCCGACCTTAACTTGTTGAGATGTGTTGATGTTGAGGAATCAGGGAGGATCATGCACGAAGTGCACACGGGAGTGTGCGGACCTCATATGAACGGTTATGTCTTGGAAAAGAAAATCCTTCGAGCCGGGTATTATTGGATAACCATGGAGAAAGACTGCTTCAGCTTTGTCCGGAAATGTCATCAGTGTCAGGTGCATAGAGATCTGATTCATGCACGTCCAACAGAGCTACATCCTGCGCCAGTACCTTGGCCTTTTGTCGCATGGGGTATGGACGTCATTGGTCCGGCTGAGCCAAAAGCTTCAAATGGGCACATATTCATATTGGGTGCTATCGGTTACTTCACAAAATGGGTCGAAGCTATTACTCTTAGATCAGTCACTAAGAAAGCTGTAGTGGATTTTGTACATTCGAACCTTATCTGTCGTTTCGGCATTCCTGCAACTATCATCACAGATAATGCTGCGAACTTAAATAGTCATTTGATGGAAGAGGTATGCGAACAATTCAAAATAATGCATAGGAACTCCACTCCTTATCGGCCCAAAGCAAACAAGAACACCAAGAAGATTTTGAAGAAGACAATCCAGAGTTCCAGATAGTGGCATGAACAGTTACCCTTTGCCTTACTGGGATATCGCACTACAGTGCGTATATCGATGGGAGTAACCTCGTACTTGTTGGTTTATGGGATCGAGGCTGTGATACCGGCAGAGGTAGAAATTCCTTCACTCCGGACATTTGTTGAAGCAAAAGTTGAATATACTGAATGGGTTAAAACTCGGTTGGAACAGTTGACTTTGATTGATGAAAAATGGATGGCCGCAGTTTGCCACGGGCAGTTGTACCAACAAAGAATGGCCCGCGCCTATAACAAGAAAGTACGACCCATGAAATTTGAAGTGGTATAATTGGTATTGAGGCGTATTCTTACTCATCATCAGGAAGCAAAAGGAAAGTTTGCTCCTAACTGGAAAGGTCTGTATATCATTAGAAGAATACTGCCGAGAGGGGCATTATACTTGGGTGACATCGAAGGAAATAATCCCGAAGTAGTCGTGAATGCAGACGCGGTAAAAAGGTACTATGTCTGAGCTTGCTTTGGTGATGTCTTTGCGCAGTTTGAAATGACGAAGGCTTTTATTACCACTACCCAAACACTATCAACCCTTTTGCAAGCCCTTTGAGCCGATTACATTTCCTTGGCTACACTCTTTGGAATCCAGAAGCACCGTTGAACAAAAGGGAACAGTTTTATATATATATATATATAATAAAATAAAAAAAGATAATAAAAGAAAAAAAACAAAATTAGATGATTGGTTTGAACTACGTCTGACTTGATTCCGAAAGGACACGTAGGCAGCCTCTCTCTGGGTTCAGTCAGACCACACCAAAAATCCAAATTTCTCGAAAAGTGAAACTGGGCAGATTCTATAATGGTTCGACCATGAGCCCATTGAATGGTTCCAAAGTTGTAATCCCGTCCGCAACTCTTTTTACCTGAAACCAAGTGTAAGTCCTTCGGATCAATTGCCAAAGGCATGAGAGCTGAGAAATCATTGATTGAAAGCTGATGCATTCTAAACTGGGAGAAATAAAATGAGAAAGTCTTATCGGTGAAAACCTTCGGGCACCATAAGGCGACGGGAGTCGAAAAACTGAAAATGAGAGAGCCCGCTTAGTGAAAACTCGCAAAGAGCGCTATCGGCGATGGTGAGAAGAGAAATGAGAGAGTTCGATTAGAGAATACCCGTAAAGGGCGTTGTTGGCCGAAAAGAGGATATCTCATCACTGAAAGTCCTGGCAAGGTCCCCTGGCTCGAAAATACGAATCGATGGTTTCACTAGAAGATAGAAGTTGGTGCGGGTCCGGTATCCAGTCCCAGAAGCATGTCATTTCCATTTGAAGTCAGCATGCACCCCAAATAAGTCCTTCTTTTCCCCCGAAAGGGACGCCTCTATTTAAAATTCATTACCCTTCTTTCTGGTTTGCTTTTCTTTGAATCCCTTTCGGTTTAACTCTGAATTCCGAAACTGTTACAAAGAAAGGTGGCCGAACTAGTTGCTACAGGTCTCCCCCTCGCAAAAGATAAGAGAAGAGGATCCAGCCTCGACGGATGTGTTAAGCCAATCCCAACTGACCAAACATTGGAAAGGAGGGAAAGTTAAAGACAAAGGCCTCAACAGCAGAATCGAATGAAAGGATCAACGCCTTGCACGAGCAAATCATTGTGGAATCCTGAAAGTTGGGTCTTATCGGCTGGAAGGGGGTCACCCTCAAAAACCAATCAACGACAGAGTTCTCGGCAGAAATAAGGCAGGGATAAAATGATTAAATACAATCAAGGCCACAAAACCAATCATCGTTTCAAACTAACAATTGATCTTTGTTTGAGAAATTGAAACAGGTGCAGTCCAAAGCAACCGTGCAAGAAGCAGGTGCAACCAAAAGAAAGAAAAACGCGCAAGTGCTGAAACGGCTTTACAGCAAATAATGGCACAAAAGGGAAGTTTCCTCAATATTCTTTCCTGCTTTTTATCAAAAAGGAAGATAACAAAGAAGAAAATCCAAAAAAAAAGGATAGTTTAGAATTCCCAAAAAGCAACATGTTACTTCCTAAGCCAACATTAGGGCTCCAATCCCTGAGTTGAGCCATTTTTCCTTTAGCTGACATTAGGGTTCCAATCCCTGAGTTGAGCATTTTCCTTAGCCAATATTAGGGCTCCAATCCCTGAATTGAGCATTTTTCCTTAGCCAACATTAGGGCTCCAATCCCTGAGTTGAGCGATTTACCTTAGCCAACATTTGGGCTCCAATCCCTGAGTTGAGCGACTTCCTTTAGCCAACATTAGGGATCCAATCCCTGAGTTGAGCGACTTTCCTAGCCAACATTAGGGCTCCAATCCCTGAGTTGAGCATTTTTGTTAGCCAACATTAGAGCTCCAATCCCTGAGTTGAGAGTTTACCTCAACCGACATTAGGGCTTCAATCCCTGAATCGAGCGATTTACCTTAGCCGATACTAGGGCTCCAATCCTTGAGTCGAGCAACTTTCCTTAACCAACATTAGGGCTCCAATCCCTGAGTTGAGTGTTTTCCTAGCCGACATTAGGGCTCCAATCCCTGAGTTGAGTGTTTTCCTAGCCGACATTAGGGCTCCAATCCCTGAGTCGAGCGTTTTCCCTTAGCCGATACTAGGGCTCCAACCCCTGAGTCGAGCAACTTTCCTTAACCAACATTAGGGCTCCAATCCCTGAGTTGAGTATCTTTTTAGTCGGCATTAGGGCTCCAATCCCTAAGTTGAGCAGCTTTCCTAGCCAATATTAGGTCTCCAATCCCTGAGTTGAGCGTTTTTCCTCTTAGCCAACATTAGGGCTCCAATCCCTGAGTTGAGCGTTTCTCCTTTTGCAAAAATTAGGGCCCCAATCCCTGAGTTGTACCTTTTAGACATGGGGTTTCCAATCCTCTCATCGATTCCGCAGTTTTTTATTGCAGATAACTCATGAAATTTTCCTAGCAAAACTAGGGCCGAAAATTTTTGTTCGTTTGTTTGTTTTTGTGTCTAAGCAGGTTTGACCTCGAGGCACAGGGTTCGAGATGACCTACGAAGTGAGTCTCAATCCAGAATAAAGAGAAGAAGAAAAGAACCAAAAGAAATGATCTCAAATATTGGTGCAAACAAAGGTGCAGATTGCTCGAAATCTGATTGAAGTCACAAGCCCCACCAATCCTGTTTTGCTCAAGGGTGCAGAAAGAAACAAGCACCTACAACTCGCGAGCATCAAGATTCAGATCGAAGACTACAACAAAATCAGCTAAGACTCAAGATCAAGTTTCAAAAGAATTATAGATAGGAATCTTGTAACTCATAGTTGATAGGCGCTAGCTTAGCTTCGATTTTCCTTTTGGTATAATAAGGAGGTCAGTAAGCAGTAGCAGTAGCAGAAACAGCAATAACAGTAAAACCACAACTTTACGGTAGTCCCAGCTACCAAAACTTCCCGAACTACATTGACCTGATTCCCTTTCAGCCAGGGATATGTAAGAGACCTTTTGAAGCAAAGGTTCGGTCAAATCTTTAAAAAAAATGTTTCACACGGAGTACTCAAACGGGCAAAAATCGCTCGTATCCGCTCACTTTATCTTTGCACGAAAACTCTTTCGTGTTTCCGGACAAAAAGGGGCAGATGTGAGCACGTAATTTTTGCCCTGAACGAATTACTCCAAAAGAAATCAAAAATAAAATAATTTTTTTATTGTTTGCAATTGTTGTGAATTTTTGTGTTATTGTCTACATTTGTCGTTGCATGTTTATTTGTTTAAATTAATTAAAATACAAGAAAATATATGTTGCATGCACCTTTAGGATTTATTTTTTTTTAAAATTAAGAATTAATCAAATCCTGTTTGGTTTTTAAAAGAATAAAAGTCACAAAAATATGCATTTTGCATTTTTTAGCGTTTAATGTCCAAGTGTGCTATTTTGTTTGTGATTATTGTTTAATTTTTTGTGGGATAATTATTACTAGGGGTCAATTAATATTTTTCTAAGTTGATTTTGATTTTACAATTTAATTTAGGAATTTTGGTAATTAGGAATTAAAAAGAAAATAAAAGAAAAAGAAGAAAAATGAAAATAGAATACAAAGAAATCTGGAACTGGCCCGTTTCATTTTTGGACCAGAACCAGGCCCAAACATTTTTCCCCAACCCGGTCCAAGTCCCCACCACCCTTGCCCCAAACGGCGTCGTTCTGTTTAAGTGTTCAATCCTGGTCGTTGATCCAATGGCCAGGATCACTTTTCCCCCCTCATATATAACCACCCAAACACCCTCCCCACATTCATATCTTCATCTCTTTCAGTGAGACCAAACAACCAAAACCCTAATGGCCGCCACCCTACCCCTTCCCTTGAAACCCGACAGCAACAACACCGTCGGCCACCCAAATAACACCCCTGAACCCCCGAGCCTTCCTCAATCCAAATCTTTGACCCTTGTTCCTAGAATCATCATGGAACTCCTCGAATCTTCCATCGAAGATTGGTCAAGAAACCTCGTCTTCTCCGATTAACCCCAAACCCACACCCCTGAACCTCCGAATTCACCCTTGTCCCTAAACTACCCCTAGTTTCCCTCGAATCAAACTGGAACGTGTCGAATCCTAATTTAAATGAACGATCCCTAGAAGAACCAAACTACAGGCTTTGTGCAAAGTTAGGAACTTGAGGTTTTAACTGACTTTAGTCGAGTGTTCTCAGTCGAGAACACTCGATTAAGGTCCGTTTTGGCCTCAAAGTTCAGTTCGAGGTTTCGAGTAGGACGAATTCACTTGGTCTAAGATTTCGAGCTATTTCTGCTTCTTTGTTTTTCTTTTGTTGTTATTAATACCTGTGTGATTAAGTTTCGATGTAATTCGTCTGTTGTCAATTATTTTTCTTCCTTCTCCTTCGAACCTTTTCCTTAGTTCAGTTTTCTTCTGATTGATTAGTATGTGTTATAAACTGTCGAATTGATTAAGTAAGTTTCGTCCATTAGTCTGTTCTTGTAGCTAATTTGTGTTTGTGTTAAGTCCAAGAATGTTATTGTCTGAGTTTGGTTTCTCTGATTTTCGTCTGGTTTACAGTTCCTTGTTATCAATTGTTTAGTTGCATTTATTTCGTCCCCTTTGTATGTTGATGGATTCACCATAATGAATGCAATGGCCAGTTTGAATAACCAATTACTCCCGGCTAATAGTTCAGGTTTAAAATTAGTAGGATTGCCCATCTTTAACCTGGATTTGGTTTTCTAAATAGTTGAGTTAGAAATCAGTTTAGTTAATGGCTAGGAATTGTCGATTGGTTATAGCTGATGGTTTTGGGTAGAGATTGAATTGAGGGTAATTTTGGGATTTAACAAGTTTGAAATTAGACTAACTTAAGGGTCTGTCCAGAAAGGTACTAAGTGTACCATTTGTTTAATGTTTTGTCTAATAATGGGGGGTTTGGGAAACATAAATAGCATGGGATGATCCAATAGGTGATTTGAATACTAATATACCCATAACCTTAGAGTTAATTAATAAAAGGAGACATGTGAGTGGGGAGCAAATGACTTAGGAAGGATAAAAATGATATAGGAGTGGAAATTCAGGGGGTATGGGCAGAACAAATGCCAAGGCTGGTCTGAGTAGTTCAAGGCAGATAGCAGGCCTATTTTTGGTTATAAATAAGAGATATTTTTATAGAAAAATGGGGCTTCTGGAATGCTAAAAAGGTGAGAATTAAGAGTGGAAACTGGCTGGTTTTTAGACTCCTGAAAATAAGTTTTTTAGAGAGAAAGTCAGTGCTGAGAGCTTTAAGTCTACGACAACATTTTTAACCTTCAGATCAGTCTATTTGAGTGTATAACTGAACACTGTTTCATTGGAATTTTAGGTCCAAATTTGGTTTAATTCTAGTTCTGCGTGGGGTGTTTGTGTTGCTGTTTGGGTTTTGTTGGTTTCATATTGTTCCTAGGCTTGGTCTGTTGCCGGTGTTGCTGTTATATTTGCTGCGTTGGTCTTTTAAAAGCTTGTTTCACATTGCCGCTGCCTCTGCTGTTTGTTACTGCTGCTTTTGACCTTTGTTTCTTCTTCATCTTTATTCTAAATACCAGGTACACATCTGTAACCTTGGCAATTGTAAGCTGAAATCACATAGAATGATTATACGAAGATATCGAAGCATATTAAACTAACCTGTATTCCTAAGTCATATAGTAATACACTTAAGTGATGAATGTGTGTATGTTTCTGTTGGATTTTTGTAATAATTGGACTGCATTGTTAGATGTGAAGCATTTTTTCTTTCTCTTCTATTAAGAACAAGTAGTAACCTACTTCATGATTAGCCTAATGTAATGGATGGATTATTTTCAATTGATGTCCGTCAGTTATTGCACAAGGTTGTTCAAAAAGAAATGACTTAGAAACTTGGGAAAGCTTTTGAAAGTTTGGTTATCATTTTTACTCCATGTATAAACAACATTTGGCCTAACTGTTTCGAACAGATGTGAGATCCCATAGGGTGAAGGCTTCGAATTCAAATAACTAATCAGTTGAGTTTATCTACTAATTAGGTAGAAGGTATAACTGGAGTTTTATAGTTGCAGGCATATATAAGTTTGTTAAGTTTGAATAAGCATCTTGAACTAAGTAAAATTGGGAAAATAATTTGGCCATGTAGAGTTAACCTTGTAGTTTTGATAAAAATCCAAGAATAAGGGCTTCATTCGATAATTTTATTCATTGTAAGATGGTTAACGCCCTTGTACCAATATAGAGTAACTTTAAAAAGTATTTAGATAGTTAAATCTCGGATTTGTTTGGTTAATGGATTAGCCTACTTGCAAGATTTTGGGCCTTAACGTTCCATTGAACGGCTCAGGTCCAATCTGATTCATGTGTTCATGTGGGCCTGGACCAAGGCCTGCTACTGGCCACCCTTTCATGTAGCCCCGAGCGCGATTTTTCTTGTGGTCGGTGTTAAGTCCGGTAATTAATTAACTAGGGCTATTTTATTTATTCTTAGAGACAAAAATATAAAAAATCGTAGTCGCTTTAGGGTTTACCTTTTAAAACAATAAATGAGATGAGCCTCGCCGAACAAAGTACAATTAAATTTCGGGGCTTTCAATAAATGGTTATAATAAGTACTTAGAACTCGGGATGGGCGGTTTAACGAATTTCACGGCCTTCCCCAAAATAATAATGCGTTAGTATCTTTAGGCGCGCTTCTTAATAATTTACTTTCTTAAATTCGGGTGTACATTTATGTGACCCAAATTCAAATCTCAACGGAGTCGAAATATGTCAACAATCACGGGTACATTGATGTGACGTGGTTCGAGATGTGTTTTCATGATGTTGCAATTCTCATAAAAAATAATAATAAAGCGGTAAATAATAGTTAAAATTGCACTATAGGATAACATGTATTAAAATCAGATATTAAGCCATTTATAACAGTTTAAGTGACCGTGCTAGAACCACGGGATCCGGGGATGCCTAACACATTCCCTCGGGTCAACAGAATTCCTTACATAGAATTTCTGGTTCGCAGACTTCATTTCGAAAAGTCGAAAATTTCCTCGATTTGGGATTCAAGATAAACCGGTGAGTTGGGACACAAAAATCCAAACCTTTCCCAAGTGGCGACTCTGAAAAGAATAAATAATCCCATTTCGAATAATGTCACTTAAAAATGGAAAAAACTCCCTTATACATTATCCTCCGCGGTAGGTGTGTAAAAAGGAGGTGTGATACATACGAGGTCTTCCAAGTTGAAATCAAAGTTATCTTGTCAAGTGTAGAAGCAGCCGCCCTCAAGTTCAAGGCCACAAACTAACCACCACATTTAAACTCATAAGTTTTCTTTGTTTGAAACAGGAATAAAGCAGTGCAAGCAAGTTGGTTAAAAATAAGAAAGAAAAAAAAGAAAAGGAAAAAAAATAAAAAAATGAATCGACAAAGGGAAGTTTCTCAAATCTTTTCTCTTACCTGTCTTGCTAGTGTGCATAAAATGTTGCCATAGCTCTTCACATTTTTTCTTCCTAGGATAAAAAGTCCTAGTCTGATGGATTTTTCTCCAATCGAAATCTTATGATGAATCTTTCTCCTAAGATAAAGACCTAGTCTGATGAATTTTTCTCCTAAGATAGAAAACCTAATCTGATGAATTTTCTCCTAGGATCAACGTCTTAGTCTGATAAATTTTCTCCTAAGATAGAAGACCTAGTCTGATGAATTTTCTTCTAGGATCAAAATCTTAGTCTGATGAATCTTTCTATTAAGATAGAAGACCTAGTTTGATGAACTTTCTCCTAGGATCAAAATCTTAGTCTGATGAATCTTTCTCCTAAGATAACACAAAGGGTCTTAGTCTGAGGAATCTTTCTCCTAAGATAACAAAAAAAACCTAGTCTGATGAACTTTCTCCTAGGATCGAAATCTTAGTCTGATGAATCTTTCTCCTAAAATAGAAGACCCAGTCTGATGAATTTTGTCCTAGGATCAAAATCTTAGTCTGATGAATTTTTCTCCTAAGATAACAAAAAAAAGGGACCTAGTCTAATGAATTTTCTTCTAGGATCAAAATCTTAGTCTGATGAATTTTTCTTCTAAGACAGAAAACCTAGTCTGATGAATTTTCTCCTAGGATCAAAATCTTAGTCTGATGAATTTTTCTCCTAATATAACAAAAAAAAAGGGACTTAGTCTGATCAATTTTCTCCTAGGATCGAAATCTTAGTCTGATGAATCTTTCTCCTAAGATAGAAGACCTAGTCTGATGAATTCGCTAGTCAAATGTTCTTGGTGTTACTTACAGGAGACGCACACCCTAGTCGAGTCTTTAGTTTTACTCTCATAGTTGCACCAATAGAATAGGTGATTTTGCTAACAACTCACAAATCTCCCGAGTGCAAACTAGGGCAGAAAATTTTGTTTGTTTTGCTGTCTTGATTGCAGACACATACCTAGAGAACAAGGAAAGACATTTCAGATTTCATTTTAGAGTCATTTCAAGTTTCAAATCAGTAGCAGGCACCCACCTGGAGAACGAGGGAAGTCATTTCAGAATTCAATTCATGTTAGAAGTAGCAGAAGCTCGCAGCAAGAATGCGAGTCGACAGTCCGAGATGATCAACACAAGTAATCTCAATCCAGAATAAAAAAGAAAAACAAAAAAAAAACAAAAAAAAGGAGAAAAGAAAGAAGTAAATCCAAATGCAGAAGCTGAGAAAATTGGTGGATTGCTCAAGACATGACTAAAGTCACAAGCATGGTATGTCCGATTTTGATCCTAAAAGCTAAAGAAGAATGAACTAGCACCTGCAACTAGCAAGCATCAAAGTTCAAATCTAAAGTCTGCATGAAGAACCATTCAAGACTCAAGATCAAGCTTCAGAAGACTTATAGATAGGAATCTTGTAACTCATAGTTGACACGCTTAATTAGTGTTTTTTATTTTTTGATTTTGATGTAATAATAGGACCGCAAACAGGAACTTCGACAGAACGGCACCTCGATCGGCTCTCCACCTCGGTATACTTCATCACCTCATTCACTTTTGAACTACACGTGAACTGATTCCTTTATAGCCAAGGATATGTAGGCAGCTCATATACCAGGGCTCGGTCACATTCTCCTTCCTCTTAGTTTTTGGTCTTCCTAAATAAGGGTCGTGTCAAAAAACCTATCTAGTCGTTCTTTGTCTGAAAACTCTTCGCGTTTTCAGTCAAAGAGGGACAACTGTAGATATGTGTTTTGACCCTCCTCAAGATTTTACATATTTTAGAATTTTAAATACTTAGTTTATGTCTAATTTAGTTATTTCAACTAATTTTGATTCTTTTACATTATTTTTATCATAAAATTAAAAATACAAAAAATAATTTTGTTTTTCTCTATTTAATTAAGGAATTAGGTATTTTTAGAAGAATATTATTTTTCTACCCATTTTATTTTTATATAATCATTAAAAATACAAAAAAAAATTATTTTCAATTTCAATTAAGAGTTCTTATATATTGTAGGCATTTAAATTGGATTTTCAGCTTGCTTTTGGCCCAATTTAATAAAGTTCGGAGCCCAATTTAAATATGAGCCCAAAATTCAAAAACCCACCCCAATACCCCATGTAGCCCATCAGATTTTCCTTCTTTGGTGTATTAAAAAGAAGATCTAGAAAAACTCTAGGGGGGGACTTGATCTTCTTCAACCTTAGAAACCCTACACACAACAAGGGAGTGTACAACATTAACCTAGACTAGAAACCCTAGCTACTTCATTTACTTCTTCCACACCAAAGTTTGAGTACATAGTTGAACCTTAGAGACAAACAAAAAAAGAGCCTCCGCCATCCACGTACCTTGAGCCCAAATCTTGTCGGAAAACATCTCATCGCTGCTGCTTCTCCATCCTAAAAATTCCAGCGAGCCCCCCTTAACCTCCAAGCCTGAGCCGCTCGAACAGCCACAAATCTAACTCTGTAGTCTCAAAAAAGGGATTTTGCCTGAGGAATAGAGTTTGGTAGTATTTGAATTCGAGCTCTCGTGTGTCGTTCGAGGTTGAAGGGTCGCGATTATTGTCCCTGATTTCAAAGCTTATTTTTTTTTTCCGATCAAATTTCATCGCCGGATTGCGCACACAGTAAGGACGAGCATGTCTTTGTACTCATTAATCTTACTCGTTTTTTCAACAACAAAAAAAGCACATCTCAGGTTCATTTTTCGACTTTCGCCTCTCTTATTTTGGAAACCTTATTTGCTTGTGAGTTTTTAATTGCACTGAATATATGAATTGATGTGTTTGAGTCTTAGCCTGACTATATGTTGTATATGCTTCTTGTGTTATGCGTGCTTTGAACCAAATGTTCTTGGTCGGAAATTGCAGTAATGGGTGGGTCTTCTTTGCTCGATTGGTCCTGTTCGTTATTGACTTCTTCCCTTAATTTAGTCCTATTAATTTGAACTGCAAATATATAGCGTGACATTGTTTTCGGATTTAAAAGAAACGGACTCAAAATTTCATATTAATTGTCCTACTTTTCTGGGTAGTAGTTGTTGTTGTTGTTTTGCTGCTCTAATTAAGTATTTGGCAGAAGTAAACAATTTCAAATGTTGGTTTTCGATTCATTTGGTTGATTGGAGATTCTTGGTTTGAAATCAATTCATGGAACTGTAATTGGAAGACAAGGTTAACTATTTTAAGTGGCTCCTGTTATGATTTGATTTAATCTTCGCCTTCTTATATTTGGACTGCTGAAACTTTTATCCTTTTTTTTTTATATTTTTAATGAAGCACATGAATTTAGGTGCCATAATTGTTTGGTTTAATTTGCTTCAAATGGGACATGGGGTTGGGATTCGGTAAATTTACAAGAACTTATAATATTAGATAAACATGGATCAATAAAGTTCATATATGGCTTGGGTTTGGATATAAAAGCGTTACATTTTATTTTTACTGTCGCATTATTTTTGTTTCTTACTTCATTTTGCTTTGTATTGTTTAAACCCGTTAAGAACATGCTCTAGGCCGACCACACTCGGGTAGGCAAGCCTTAGGATTTTGTTAGTTTCGAGGCGAGAGGTGGTTCCCTTAGTTAAATTTATCCGGGAAATGCGCTGAAAGATTTGTATATATATTATTTCGGGGGATGCCCTGTCGTACATGTAAATGGAGGCAAAAAGTAAAAACTTGTAGTATTTTTATTCTTATTTTTCTTTTATTTAGGTGGGGACGACCTCGAGCCTTTTTTGATTGTTTATTTTTTTGTGTGTTATTACCTCAATTCGAATATTTTAGAAGCCAATTAGATCGACTATTCAGCCGTGACTTTCACGGGACTTGGGGAGTGCCTAACATCTTCTCTCCGAGTCAAATGAACCCTCTTACCCGAATCTCTGGTGCGGACTTATGTTTTGGAGTCCGAAGTGTTTTAAAAGGAAAATTATTTTTAGGAAAAACGGTGTTCTGGCACACCGAAATCAATGTCAGGTGGCGACTCTGAGTTATTTCCTTTTTAACACCATTTTTGTCACTTTCAAAATTGAAAAACCCTTTCAAGCTTTACTAAATTCTTTTATTAATTTAAGAGCGTTTGGTGAGGTTTGTTTTTGGAAAAAAGGGGTGTGACATATATAAAGGGGATCCTAACAATTTGTAAAGGGGCGGCTGTGGTTCCAACTATTCTACATGAAATAACAACTCTCTCTATCTCTTTTCTCTCTAGCTTACTTGTTGGAGTCTACCGCTTTCATTTATTATGTTCATACTTGTTCTTTATTTATTGCTCCCCATAGGCTATAAAGATCCTCTAATGATTATATTCTAACTGATATCCCTTTCCCATTTATCCCCGATAGCTCGAGCCCGAGCCCAAGCATCGACCTCGAGGCCCCTCGTCGACCTGTCCGAGGCCCGGACAGCAAGCCCCCCGAGTTTGATTATAACCCCGTTTTAGCTCGTATTTCATTCTTTAATGACATATATTTGGCATCCATTGCTCTAACAACTAGCATAAAAATAGATCACAAATTTTTAGAGTCCCATCAACAAATTTAATTATCATTACCATTTTCACGATAAACAATTTGGCGCCCATCGTGAGGCTAAAAATAATAGTGATTATTTTCTTGCTGGTTTCATTACACAGCGCAAGTTCTTTCACACTTTCTCTTCTCCAAGATCTTCAATTTCAGGTCAGAATGTATGGTTCGGTGAATAGAGTTGAGAACGACAACCTCGAAAACCATGGAGAAAATGGGGTGGCCATTCCAGTTGTCGGCGCACCACCACAGAACCCTGATAAGGTGCCAAGACTGATTCTAGCAGACGTGGATTTGCAGCACACACAGCAGGTCGATGAAACCTCATGCACCGATAGGAGTATACAACATGGCGACCAACAGGAAGCCCAAAAAACTCCAGCTCGGGAAGAACAGGAAGTTAGTATTCATGTTATTTTTAAAATGTTGCAAGCACAGCAGTTGGCTATCCCTCCGCTGCAAAGCCACCCAAAGATTCCTAGCACGGTAGGATCGGGAGCTACTCTTTCGGCCTAACAAGTACCACAGAGATCGAGCAATAATAGATCGGTAACCGATCCTGCCATCACAAAAATGCTCGAGGATCTCACCAAAGGGATCGAGTCAGGTGAGATAATGATAGCAGCCAACGACAAAAAGGTTGAAACCTACAACTTTAGGGTCGACCAAATCTCGGGCGTGCCCCCGGTCCTAAAAGGTTTAGATTTGAAGAAGTTCGTGCAACGGCTGTTCCTAGCGGAAGCAGCCCCAAAACTCATTCCAAAGAAGTTCAGAATATCAGAACTCCTAAAATCAAATGGGTCCTCAAATCCCAATGAACACGTGCCTATATGTGCGTAGTAAAGGGCAATGATATAAAGGACGACGAAATCGAATTCGTCTTATTGAAAAAGTTCGAAGAAACACTCCCGAAGGGGGCATGATGTGGTATCACAACTTATCTCTAAACTCCATAGACTCATTTGCCAAACTAGCAGACTTCTTCATAAATGCACACGGCGGTGCCATCAAAGTGGCAACAAGGAAGTCCAACGTATTCAAGATCAAGCAAAGGGAGAATAAAATCATGCTAGAATTCATATCTCACTTCCAAATGGAGCAAATGGAAGTACCCTCGATCTCCAACGACTGGGCAGTACAAGCCTTCACTCAGGGCCTGAATGGAGGAAGCTCAGTGCCTCAAGGCAGCACTGTTCTGCTCCTAAGTTCTGTGGGGCTATGATAGTGTTCCCAATAGTTGCAGAGACTTCAGTTTCCCCACTCGTATTATCATTTTCTTCCTCACTTTCTTCATCTTCTTCTTCACTCTCACTTGCCTTTTCATGATCCTGACCTTCACTCTCGGAATCACCCTCATCTTTACTGTTCTTTTCTTCTTCTGCAAAGTCATCTACTGTTCGTCTATCCTATCTTCAGTCTCACACTCCTTCTTTTCACCAAAAACTCCCCCATTCTCACTGTTTTTCTCTTTATCAGCAATGTCCTAAGTAGTATGTCCATCATGACTGCCCATAACTCCTTGTTATTTTTCACCGTCATTGGCATCTTCATCCTCCATCCAACATAAATAAAAACCATCAAATGTCTCTTTTTGTGCTGGTTCTTTACTCCCTTCCCCCTAAACCATAGTTATCACAGTAGTGTTATCTACCTCTTTCTCTAAAGTTGCTACGTTCTTTTATACAGTGGATTCCTCCCCTTGTGGGTATCTATAGTATATACCAGGATATCTAATTTTAAGAGAGGGAGTATTACCTAACTTGGAGTAACTGGCACAGATTTCCGTAGCCACTATGTTTATTTTAGCAACAGCACCAAACACTACCTTGTCACTCTTGACAGCTTTTCCTGGAGTAGCCTTGATTGTTGTTGGTTTAGAGGTGTTTTTCAAAGTAGGCACATATGCATGGGTGGTTGGTTTGCAAAGTGAAGACCCATTGGAGGAAGGGATGGAAAGAACAGCAAGAACATGAGATAATGGTGTAGGTACAATGGAGTATATCAATGGAAAATGAGCAGGTGTTGCTGCAGGTTCACTTGATTGTTTGTCACTTTTCTTTGGTTTGGGCTTTATATTCTTGGATTTGTATTCAGTCTTGGATTATAATTTATCTTTAGGTGACGTTAGCTTGATTTAGGCATGGAGATAAGAGAGGAAAATCGATGAAGGAAAAAGGAGCAATTATTTCTTGATTCTTACTTAGGGTTTGAGAGAAATAGTAAGGTCTGAGAAACTGGTCATAAGGGGCTTTTAAAGACGTTACTCCTGATTTGACTGGAAGAGAGAGGGTGACCGAATTTGAGTTCTAACGGGACTCATAACTGTTACTGTAATGGTTGAGAATTCAGGAGTAATTAAACTTTAACTGCTCTAGGATTTCCCTTACTATTTGACTAGATGATAACTAGAAATGATGCTAAAAGTATTAGAAAGTCTGAGCATAGTACTAATTGAGGATATTAAGTCCCAGTGAATTAAGACAAGATGGAACGTACTTGAGTCAAAGAGCAAACTCCTTAGTAAATCCTTACTCATTTATGCAATCAAGCTTCAGCACTACATGTTACCATCATACAACATAGTTATCAGCTAGATTTTTCTAGGTAATTGTGTGTGCTTAGTACAAACACGAGACTGAATTAACCACATTGTACCTGACTATCTACATCTAATTATATTTTTCTAGCCAATCAATTGGGGTTCAACTAATTGGAAGTATTGATAGGCCTAGATCTAGTCTGTTCCTTTCAAAGTGATCCCTACTCAGAGTTTTAGTAAAAATATCTACAATTTGATCTTTAGTTTTACTGAATTTAATTGAGATTTTCCCTTTTTCAACATTGTCTCTAAGAAATTGGTTTCTAACGTCAATGTGCTTAGTTCTCTTATACTGACAAGGATTTTTAGCAATATTTATGGTACTAGTGTTGTCATAGAAAATAGGAACATAATAAACAAAAATACTATAATCCCTTAGTTGTTGTCTTATCCATAACAACTAAGCATAGCAATATGTTGTTGCCACATATTTAGCCTCAATTGCGGATAAGGCTACTGAGTTTTGCTTTTTTGTTCCCTAAGACACCTAACAAGAGCATAGAAAATGTGTTTTTCCTAATGTGCTTTTCCTGTCTACATCAAACCTGCATAATCTGCATCAGCATATCCCATTAGATCAAAGATATACCCTCTAAGATACCATAGGCACATATCAGGAGTCCCTTTAAGATATCTGAGTATCCGTTTCACAACCTTCAGATGCGACTCTTTGCGATTTGCCAGAAATCATGCACACAATATCACACTGAATACAATATCAGGCATACTTTTTGTGAGATACACAGTGACCTAATAATTTCTCTATATAGCTTCTATTTAACATTTTTCCCTTCTTCATCAAGGTACATCTTTTTTGCAATGGAAATGGGAGTGGCAATGGACTTAGAAGAGTCAATATTGCATTTCTTCAGCAGTTCCTTGATGTATTTCTATTGATGTATCATGGTTCCAGTAGGTGTGTGCTTGATTTGGAACCACATAAAAAGTTTAATTCACCCATCATGTTTATTTCAAACGCATTCCCCATCATCTCAGCAAATTTCCTGCACATTGCTTCATTAATAGCTCCAAAGATAATGTCATCAACATACACTTGCACAATCAGAACATTCTTACCTTTGCTCTTGAGAAACAGAGTGTTGTACACATTTCCTCTTACAAAGTTCTTATTTAAGAGGAATTTTTAGAGTTTTTCATAACAAGCTCTCGGAGCCTTTTTCAGCTCATACAAGGCTTTATATAACTTGAATACATAGTCAGCAGCTTTTTCACTTTCAAACCCAGGAGTTTGTTTAACAAACATGTCTTCTTTTAGATAACCATTTAAGAATGAACTCTTTACATCCATATGATACAAGGTAAAGCATAAAAAACCATTAGAATTCTTATAACTTCTATTCTAGATAGAGGTGCAAATGTCTCATCATAGTCAATGCCTTCCACTTGATTGTATCCCTGAACCACCAGTCTGGCCTTGTTTCTTATGATATTTCCTTATTCATCTAGCTTATTTTTGAACACCCATCTAGTACCTATGACAATTTTGTTCTTGGGTCGTTGTACCAAGTGACAGACCTTCTTTCTTTAAAACTGATTTAGCTGCTCTTGCATGGTTATAATCCTATATGGATCCTTTAGAGCTTCCTTGATGTTCTTAGGTTTAACTTGTGAGAAGAATGTTGTGAGTGCACATTGCTTTCTCAAAGATAATGTTGTTTGCGCTCCTACATTTGGATCAGAGATGATGTTCTCTAGAGGATTTGAACTTTGATGTTTCCATTGCCTAATCCACATTCCCAGAGATGGTTCACCCAATGAGTGACCCAAAGGAACGGGTTCAGTAGGTATAGCTTTGTAAGTATGGTTAGCACTCTGAGTAGTTCTCTCTTCTTCTTGTTCCTCATCGCTATCAACTTCCTTATAATCTCCGGTCCATCTTCAAATTGAGGTTTAGGTTCTTTCGGAGATCCTTCACCGGTGAGTCTTATGTAATAATCTTCATCTTACAGACTTTTCTCTGCTAAATTGTTAGATTCATAAAAAATTACATGAACATTTTTTTCTATACACAGTTCTTTTATTAAAAACTTTATGGGCCTTACTATGTGGAGAGTAACCCAAGAAAATTCCCTCATTACTTCTATCATCAAACTTACCTAGAGCTTCTTTGCCATTATTTTGCACAAAATATTTTCACCCAAATGCTCTCAGGTGAGCGATATTGGGTTGTCTCCCTCGCCGTAAATATAGAGAGTTTTATGAATAATAGGTATGACCAAATAGTTGTTCGGCAAGTTACGGGCAGTATTGACTGCCTCAATCCAGAAACTCTTAGGCAGTCCATTAGCAATCAACATGGTCCTTCCCATATATTTTAGGGATCTATTATTTTTTTATAAAATACCATTTTATTGTGGAGTTCTAGGTGTAGAGAAATTATGATCAATGGCATGTGTGTTACAGAACTCAAGGAATTTAAATTTTAAACTCGGTTCCATGGTTTGTTCTTATATTTAATACATTACAATGTAGTTTCTGTTGGATCATTCGAACAAATACACATAAAACATTAAAAGTTTCATCTTTAGATCCCAAAAGTCATCTACAATGGTAAAAACATACTTCTTACCTCCCCTGCTCCTCACATTCATTGGTCCACATAGGTCCACGAGAAGGAGTTCTAGAGGTTTGGAGGTATTGATAACCTTTTCAGATTTAAAAGGTAAGCTTACATGTTTCCCTCTAACATATGCATCACAAAACTTGTCTGAGGAGAACTCAACATTTGGTAGGCCGAGGACCAAGTCCTTTGTTTCTAACTTGTTGAGTTGAGAAAGACTAGCATGACCCAGTCTTGTATGCCATAGCAGTGGGTCATCCTCCATTACACTTAAGCATGTATGCTCAGTTTAAGGAAGAGGCATGATGAATATCTTGTAAACATTGTTATGTCTCTTACCTTTTAACTTAACTTCATCAGTATTGGGGTTAGTGATAATGCGGAGTTTGGAATTGATTTTACTTCATTTCCTTTTTCACACATTTGAGAGTTGCTAAGAAGATTGTGTTTAAGGCCTACAACATAATTGACATCTTTAATAGTATGAGAGAGTGACTTTACAAACTTACCAATACCTGTTATCTGGCTCTTTTTTCTATTTCCAAATGACACACTCCCTCCTTGGAAGGTTGTCAGTGATAGGAAGTATTTCTTTTCTCTAGTCATATGTCTTAAGCATCCACTGTCTAGATATCAGTCTTGATTGTTCCCTCTCACTTTAGCCTGCACAAAAAATCACAAGTTAGTTTTGGGAATCCAAACAAGCTTGGGTCCCTTTTTATTTAAAAGGGGATTGATCATATCTCTTTTTTCCAGAAGGGAAGAGGATTAATAGCTATTTCTTATTAACCTTAATCCACTTAGTATGGACAAAAGGCTTGGCTTTTGGTTCCACTTCCTTCTTCACATTTTTAGCAAGCCCAAAGGTGTTTTTATACTGAGCATGCATTAAGGCAGGACAAGTATCTATAAAGTATCCTACCTTTCTATAACGAATGCAAATTTTGTTATCATAAATTCCTACATACTTTGGATCAAACATGGGAACAAGCTTTCAATAGCCAATTCCTTATTTGTTAGAACTGCAGTTTTCATTCAGCCAATTCTAGGCATTTGATAATCTATGCCACTTGCTTAGTCTAGATAGTTCATAATTAGCCTTTTCTAGATTTTCTTGCAGGACTTTATTCATACAATCAATATCACAAAGATTATCTTTAGTCCTTTTAATCACTTATCAAGCTTATCTTGCAGGTCACTCATTTTTCCCTTACCATGTATATAAGGTGACTTCTTATCTTTTGAAGTGAGTTCAAGAACCTGTTCTTAAGCTCTTTGACCTATCCTTCTAGATTAGCTTTGTCAGATTCATGTTCATAAAATAAAGTTTGACGCATGAAAGATTGCTTATTAACTGATAGTTACCTGATTTGATTCTTGTTTAGTTTCTGAATCACTCATGAAAATCATTCCTATCACTTCTTCTTCTATTTGGCTTTCTTCAATTGCCATCATTTCCATTTTGATGTTTTCAACTCCAAAATCATCTTCCAAGGACCTATATATATCACGGGCAAAGATGCTAGAGGAAACTTAGTAGAGAACATTTCTAGGAAAGATTTTGTAGGGAAGGTCCTTTACTTTAGCATTTTTTCGAATTAGCTAACGATCTTCATCATTGTATTCCTCTTCTCTCTTGTTACACTTGTTACCTTCACCATCTATTTTGGTAGGGATGATTGGTCCATGACTGACAATAATCCATAGGCCAATGTCAGTGGCTTGAAGGAACATTTCCATGCACAGCTTCCATTCATCATAGTGATGTCCATCAAATAGAAGAGGTGTTCTACTATGTATTCTAAGCTGTACTGGAGGCTTTGTCGCTACTGCCTATTGTTTATCAGTTACAGCATAGAGACTTACGGAATCATCCTCTTTATCACTTCAAATATCCTCATACGCTGCCAAGAAGGTCTGCATCACTACTTTACTGAAACCTTTACTTAGGATATTTCCTTTGTTGGAACCCTTCTCTCTCATCTTCTCTTATTTCTCTTTTTCATCTCCTTATTTCCTCCACTCAATTTCCCACATTAGGTATTCCTTGACCATGTGGTCTATCTTTATGCAGTTGTAGCACCCATCATAATTAGCCTTTATGCAGTTGTAGCACCCTTCTCTCTCATCTTCTCTTATTTCTCTTTTTCATCTCCTTATTTCCTCCACTCAATTTCCCACATTAGGTATTCCTTGACCATGTGGTCTATCTTTATGCAGTTGTAGCACCCATCATAATTAGCCTTGTCAATCTGCTTAGGCTTACCACTGGTCTCTTTCTTAGATGCATTTTTGGAGTTCTTCATGAACCTAGTGAACTTCGCTAACATTGCTAGGTCAAGATCACCACTGTCAGATTTTATCTTCCTCAAACGATTTAAGGGCCAAGGCCCTATCCCTCTTTGGTTCTTCCTTACGCTAATCTATCCTTCTCATTTAACGAGTCTTTAAGTTTCTAACCAACTCATCAAGTGAGATCTTGTCCATCTCCTTAGCTTCCTAAAGAGTTGTGACTTTTGATTCACATGAAGCTTGAAGGATCCTTAGAACTTTCCTAACCAACTCTTTTGAGGTAAACACCTTTCCAAGTGACTTCAGTTCATTAGTTATTATGGTAAACCTAGTCATTATCTCCTAAATGGGCTCAGACTCATTCATGGAGAAGAGATCAAAGTTTCTCAGAACTAGTTCTATCCTTGATCTCTTCACATGGTTTGTTCTTTCATGGGTAGTTTGGAGTGCATCCTAGATCTCCTTTGCATTAGAGAAAGCAGATACTCTATGTACTCATCAGGACCAAGTCCACATATAAGGATTTTTTAGCCTTTGCATTTTTCTCTATCACTTGGAAATCTGCTTCCAAAAATTCAGAGGGATCCTGAGGATTTATTTCATTTTGCACATTTTGTTTAGTAGAAGTCAATGAACCTTGGTTCACTATGGTCCATAGTTCATAGTTTCCAGCTGTCAGAAAGTCTTCCATTCGTACTTTCCACCAACTGTAGTACTTTCCATTGAACAGGGATGGTCTGGTAGTTGATTATCCTTCATTAATTCCGGGTGGAGGACTCATTTTTCTTCCAAGATTTCTCTAGGTGTGATAACTAGGGATTTTGACGCATTTTATACCCCTTATTGCTTATGCTTTGATCAAATATTCATACAAAATAGTCCCAAAAGGCTCACAAGTTGTGCTTGATTGCAGGTTGATCAACAAAGTGACAAAATGTCTAAGATCGGCTTAAAAGGACTTAAACTTGCACAAGTGAAAAA
Organism: Nicotiana glauca; assembly: GCA_026770625.1. Lineage (NCBI taxonomy): Eukaryota > Viridiplantae > Streptophyta > Magnoliopsida > Solanales > Solanaceae > Nicotiana > Nicotiana glauca. Next base: position 38,604 of record MU712775.1, read on the forward strand.
GGCAACGCAAGCTCAGACAAAACATGCCCAGTGCGGCCCCACTACACTTTGTGTGATCCGCACTAAGAGATTCAGAGAGTTGGTATTTTAGGCATTAAGGCAGTGGGGCCACACTGGGTTTTGTGCGGTCCATACTGAAGGCAATGCAGTCGCATTACCATTCTATGCGGTATGGAGAGCCAAGGTTCAGAGAAGATGCAGAATGGAGTTTTGAAACCTGTGCGGACGACAGTCCATTCTGTGCCACGAAACACAACTTCAGAGAGTAAGATTTTTGAAGTCAAGAGCCCAGTATGGATCGCGGTCCATTTTGTGAAGTCCGCACTAACCTCGCAGGGGTAATTTTGTCAAGATTTTTCAGCCTAGTATAAATAGATTCTTTTTCCTTTTTTAGGGTATCAGATATTGTAATACATCAGCTGCGCTCATGGGTCGACGTTTCATAGCCATTTTGGGCATTTTTACTTACTTTTCATCATTGAATCTTTGTATTTAACTTAGCAATTAATTAACAATTGTTTATCCTTTTCTGTTTCTTGTTTTTCTTTTTTGAATATGAGTAGTTAGACACCATAGCTAGGGTTGTGGCTCAAACCTAGTGCTGTTAATTGATGGGTCTTGCATTTTAGGGCTAAATTGACTATGGGTGTTTAATATTTGGGTCAATTTCATGGTTAAATTGCTGAATTAGTGGTTGCAAATACTAGTTTGTGTTTAGTTGACTAGGGTTCTTATTGAGAAAGAGAGCCTATGTCTCTGAAATTGCTCCAACAAGGAATTGAGGCGTGCTCAATAGATTGATAGTCCCAATTAAAGGGTTAAACCTCGAGAGAGTAATACCTGACTTGAACCTTAGTTGCTTGTGCAAATTTGCATACCCAATTGGTCATGAGAAAGTCAATTTGGCAAAATCACTTGAACTACCGAGAGGTGTAGAATGGGTAAACTAGTGCAACGATTATATCATTTTCCCAAATGTGTCAAAGATGCCTTCGACTCAAGTACCCGTCAATTGACCACCTAGGCGGAAGTCACTACCCTAGTGCCCTTTAAACTATTTGAACAACTCGTAGAAGAGAAATTAAGAACACATACGCAATCCTAAACTATATAGATATCTGATTCCAATTCTAGCTCTCTGTGGATATCGATCCTGACCCAAAATTGGGTAAAAGCTATTGCGACCCTCTGTTGCTACTTATTAATAGTGAGTTGGTAGCGATAACTTTTTGGCACCGTTGCGTGGGAGCTAACAATTTTGTCTATCTATTTAGTTAGATTTGTATTTTTTTCTTCTTTCCTTCTTGTTACTAATTTGTGTGTGTCAATACTATTGGTACCAAAATGGCTTTAAATGCTTATGACCCTCTTGGAAATCTGAATGCGGGGTTGGGGGGTC